>JAQGAK010000410.1:0-83945 GCA_034696945.1 Lipothrix lubbocki
GTAAAGTACAGGGGAAAACTACCGTAAATATAGTCAAGTTCAGTATTTACAAAATTAAAATATGGCCAGTAGAGCAACATAAATTAGTATCGGAAAAAATAATGCAAGAATAACGCTCGAGTATTGTAGTGCGTATCTAAACTGCAATCACTGACAATATTACCGTCGTCGCTAGAGATGTAAATCGCTTTCATGTAATTTCCATTTTCCAAAGCTTTTCCTCGTAGGTTGGATTAGAGAGGAATTAACAGTGGAACAAAGCAACATTGTCGCTTTGTTCTCTTAGCGTTTTGAAGGTAGTTCAAGTGCATGTAATGTCGGATTTATCTTTTTTATCTGATTTTTACTGCGGACTCGGAGTAAAATATGATGATTTAAGGACAGACGTCTGGCACTACACTTACGGCTTTAACCGTCCACATGCATGACTATAAGGTGGGCGTGCAGCGGAGAGTTCTGGGCTTTAACATGTATGTATATCGTATCCCGACACTTCAACCATTTACATATTCCTGGAATTTACATGCTTAAAAATTTCTAAGAAATTACCTTTTATGTGATGGGTATTTAGATATCTGAAGAAGGCTCAAGAGGCTCTCACATTGGGACGACACTTCCAGGCAAAGGATGAGCCTGCTGGAGACATGTGCTTATGTCAAGAAAAAGTTAACTTTGAATATGGCACATTACCCCATGACAAGTTACTTTTCTTAGAATCATAAATGCACATACTTACTAGATAGTATATGTCATATCCTGCATTGCAGTCACAAAATAATACTAAAACTAAGGCCGTCAAAAATCACTGGATTGTTGATCCCCTGGTAGAAAATCCCTTGTCCCTCACAAATATAGAATTTGGCTTGCAACCACCATCCTATAATGTTTCTACTGTTTCCTTTGACCCACTTGATTCACTGTCAAGTTCCTTGCATTCTGGCACCCCAAGAGACAACGAATATGATCATAGATGTTGAGAATGACGACATTAGTAAAACCTTATACGCCACTCAATGTTAATTCCTTTTTCCTGAAAGCTCCTATTATTATTAATCCTATTTGTCGCAAAGAAGCCCATGCAATCTCTGTCTATAGAAAGTGTGTCAAGTTTAGACTTTCACCATGGCAATGATGTTGCGGAGGATAACATCATTCAAGTTGGGGAACGAATTCATTCGAATTCTTCGGTTTTGCCTAATGTTTATTATGCAGAAGTGGTTGGAAGAGTGACAGCAGAACTAAGAGGAAATGTCTCGAAAGCTTATTCTTTAAAGTCTCATCTGTTTTTACGTCGTCACATAGTCAGTAAGCTGTCATGTAATTGAATAAAATGTAATTTATTCTTAAGTGATTTTCAATTTATAGTTATACAATCAATCTAAAAACCAGTAAAAACATGTAGTATGTGAAAGTCTAATTTATTAATACCAGATATTTGAATTATTGCAACAAATAGGAGAAGGTAGAAACTATATGAAGGAGCGTGCGAAACATTTATATTCACATTTTACAAGAACGAAACTAAAAGCAACTTCACCTAAATTGAGTGGGCAAGACTTTTGGGTAAGTAAAGTGCACTATTTTTGAAAGCCACTAAGCATATAAACCCATTAGCACAAATTTGCTAACAAAAAGCATCAACACCTAATCCAATTTAAGTCAGTAATAATAGTTTAGAATTCAGTAACTTCAGAAGGTAAGACGTCACTGTTGCGGTGTCATTTTATTTTATTATTAAAAAATTACACGCGTCAGCTAGGTACCAAATATCCTCGTGCTGTGCAACAGCAACTACATTATATCCAAAGTGAAAACAACTTTTCTCCTGTGTTCGCCAGCGCTGTTGGTGTGTACACAGCATTAACACACCGCGTATGCATTCCACCGGTCAGTTGACTTGTGATTTTCCCCCTGAATGTATATTAAACTATTATGTACGCTGCGTGTGTGAACTTCACTTTTCCCCGTACATGTATCATATGCTTTGTATACCTTTGACATTTCACTGGCCTTCCCCATTCTAAACTGAACATTTTTGTATCTCGTGATGTAAGTGTGATGTAATACTGAAGCATTAAAATGCAAAAACATTGTTGCTGGAGCTCAGGGAGCCAAGATATGATATTTATAATATTCTAGACAAAGTGCAATTGATTGAAATTCTAGACTTTATTCATGCTGGCCTACATTAAATAGAACTGCCATAGTCTGTTTGATTAATGAAAAATTCCCTGCAGTGCTTTTGACCGCCCGTGTTTGTTTACAGTTTAGCATTACGTTTTCTACTCGTCATCATCCCCGCACGTGGAGCTCCTATAACAAGCTTTATTAGTTCCTCGAACTGCTAGATTTTTATTACATTCCACAGACCTACTTCTGATTACGTCTATCATAGCTGCTTTAACAACTTCCCGGTTTCTTGTTGATTTGTGTATTTTCTTGCAGTCAGCAGTAAATTTCGGTGTAAGTACATAAATTCTACAGCTGCAGTGTAGTACATACTTATAGGTACTATTCAAAACTTGTGTTTTACTCCCATGTGCATCAGATTCATGGGGAATTGTTATGTTCTACATTAGGATACTATTATGTTTATGAACGTAATTTTGCAGTTAACTCCATCGTTGCAACATGCTTTTATCGTCGTACGATAAAAATGTTATAGGAGGGTCAGCAACGAAACATTTTGGCATGGCTCTCTTGATCTTTTATAGCTGCCCAGAGATTTTATTACTATGATGTAATTACATTAAAACAAGTGTATTGAGACGGACACATCATAAGACAGAGCGTGTGTCAAGTAAAGAAGTAGATCATACGACTAGATATACAGATACATGATAATAGAATTGTTAAAATTACGATGGTCAGCTTTTCGTCTTCTGACGCTAATACACTTGAACTTAATGAACATTGTCAAAACAGGACACATTATGATTGCACATGAAAATCTATATGCGTTGTACTTGTAACAACCATATACCAAACAAAAATATGTATTGCAAATTGCAACTGTCACAAATACTTGCACTTAAATTACACTATGCTTATACCTATCCACTCTACACTAACCACTGCTAATATCATTTTCATGTTTGCCATAAAACCTCGAAACAAGTAAAAATAAGTGCTTACGTGTGCCATTATTTGATCCACTCTTCATGTTGCTTTATGCCCTCGTGCAAAGTATACGCATCGTATAGCTTGTATGCCTTATAGTTTCGTTTAAAAGTTGTGTCAATAGTCTACGAATGCCCCTCACGCTCATCACGCTCGTCGTACAAAAACCTAGTTTGTTTACAGCTAATAATATTTTTGTTTTCATTTTGAATCAATTCTTATTCAAAAAAATGAAAATACATGTCGTGTTTACGGTCACCACGCTCTCCATCCTCCTACATGTACAGATTAAATACTTTGGCACATTGAAAACATGCTATGTATTTTAGTAGGATTTTGTTGTAGTCATGCGGAGAAATGTGTACATGTTTATGAGTTATATTTAGCTGCAATGAATAAATTATAAGTGAGAGTACATAATATAGGTTTATAGACTACACTGTACAAACATGGTCTGACATAATTAATTACAAAAAGTTACATAAAAATTGCATTTATTTACATGGACATGTAGCGCGTGAGTATTTCCTTCCTAGTGTAAATATACCTTTTACAAACCAGCGGACAAATATTTACTGTAGAATTTTATTAGTGTTTGAACAGCACTCTCTTAACATGCCTCTGTACATGGAAGTAGTTACACAGAGGCGCGGGCACTTATATTCAAGTTTATTTGAAACTGCGTGTGTACAGAAAAGCCGTAGTCTTTGATTGGCATGTTAGTTGATAAAAAGCCGGGCTTGAAAAAACAGTCATTGATAAAGAAGAGTGAGTTCAGAACAGAATATCAAATGGAAACACACACGAGAAAGTAAAGTAGGTGAACATAAAATCGGTGGGACGTGAAAGGGTCCGATGTAACTATCACGAAAGTTCTGTAAAAGATACAGTTTATTAATACACCTTTTTACTCAAATACTAACAAAGTCTTTGTAAGTTTTTATATACAAAAAATTTTCTACTCACCTTTCCAGCGTTTTTAACTGATAAACTCAATACCTTGAAACATGTTTTGCTACACCTAAGTATAAATATCTTTATACTATCTATACTAATATCTGTCACCATCCTACAAGTTCAAGCTACCCTGTCGTAAGGAGACTATTATATAGTGTTTACCTCTGCAAGTACACAAGTATGTACCTAGCAAGTAAAAATTGCATTACAGAAATTAGATCATGGACCCTATAAATATCCTTTGAGTGATGAACATCGTAGTATAGTGAGGAGGGATTACACAAGCCTATTCAAGATTGAAGAGTTGAGGACCAAACAACTAACAACTACTCGACTAATAGAACATTGTGAACATGCAAATCCTATAGTAGAATCCCGCGAGGTGTTATTACAACGATGGGTGAGCTGTAAGTAAAAATTGGTTGCTTCTCTATCTAAAAATAGGTTAATCCATGTCAGCATATAAGTAATACATACCTACAAAGGCTGTAAGAAATATATTTATTACAAAGATACTCACAACATGGGCTGCAAAATATAGATATATATGAGCCTTATAAAGGTATGACGAGTGCGACAGTAACACTAGGATGCCCGGATCCTCCTGTTGAGAGAAGGAAGGAAGAAGCAATCATTTAACTCCTGGTAGCATCAATCCACGTCTTCCCGTCTTCAGTCGATGTCACATGGCTCCATGTCCTTACACATACACCCAAGTGTCTGTATAGACTGCAATCCGTAAGTGTTGAGCATGTACACGCCTTGAGCACTATCTTTAAATCTTACACGCAATTTAAAAAATGTCAGTTAATGTTAAACACCATGTTTGAATCCCCTATGTATGTATCTTATATGCTGTACTTATACCTTTGTATAAAACCAAAGGAATGTTTTCATTGATGATTTTTGGCTTGTCTTAGTAACTCAAAAATTTACATATGTAGGTACACATACATGCAAACTCTATGAGGCAAGACTAAGACGTCGACAATTCTATATCTATTCCTATGTAGCAGCTCTGTCTGTAAATTGTAATATACCTTTAAGAGCTGGGACGACGTGAGCTAATTTTTGCTTTTCCCAACCGTTACGACAGGGGCTGATCAGGCAAGATGCGGACGAAAAAGTTATTTAAACCCCCGTTTAAATAACCTTTTATTAAAAGAATATATATATAACCTTTAAAAAGCATTTTGCAAGTGCAAGCAAGTATATTAACATAGTGTAGGTATAAACTAATTCGTTTATAACATGCTTGCATACAGATAGAAGGATAAAAAATCCCTTCGGAGAACACAAAGAGTGAACAGGCCCCAGTTTTACAGCAATCTAAATTAGTTCTTATGTACTTACCTATAGTATCTACATATAGAAACCCCTCAATTTATTTTTTCTCTCACTTCATGCTCTTCCCGAGGTTAAGCCTTACTCATCTTCTTTTCCCAATTTAAGTTCATAACGGAGTCGGATTCAAGCTAAATTTTTCAGTTACCATTCATTAGTCGTGCTTGGCGTTTTGCTTATGACAAGGTTTATGTTAATAGCAAAAGAATCTCTACCATTTCTCGTCCTTTCACCTCGGTCTTCCTCGTCAATACCATAATAATACTCGTCTAAGGTGTCAGCTCCTCTTAATAGTCCCGCATATCTTCTGCTATATTTAATTAAACTACAAGGAAATATAGTATTTCCTCCACTTAGTCCTGAACTGCTGCAATTTAAGGAGCGAACGAGAGCTCACAACCACAACAAGTGAACTTTACCTATAGAACAGTGATAGCTTCAAGATTGTTGGCAAGAATGCCAAAGCGTCTAAGTTGACTTGAACTTGTGACGAGTTAATTGACATTGAGAGGTTACTATATAGTTGGGAGTGCTGCTACGATAACAATATACAAGTCCATTTTTTTCCACACACGATATACCTACATATACGTGTAATAACAATAGTGTCTTCCTACCTATATACATATACTTTTCCGTATTTTTTAACTCTAACTACCCAGACATACATATTTTCCTCAGCTAATTACAGACGTTTATTTAGTGTGTAATTAAGTGAATACTGTTAATCACATGCAAATCAATCTTACATAGGACTGGCAGCTAAGAATTGAATTATACGACACCATGGGCATCCGTAAGTACTTTTGCTGTTCAAGGGCTATTCAAATATTGTGTAATACTAGAACTTGCGATTTTTGTTACAAACTATGTTTGGGGATTAAAATGCATATTTAGATTAAGTATTAAATCAATGGACTGAAGATTATGATTTAATGGCTACCAATCCTGGAATATTTATCTAGTGTTATTACTAGAGTAATTATTCTAGAGTATTATTACCCATTTAAAATTTGTACATATATCCGTGATTCATCTTATTATGTTTGATTTTTAATTACTATACACATTACTTTGTAATTATTGTTTACATTTTTAATTACTATATAATACTTCATAATTATTGTTTACATGTAGCTCAGGTAATTGCGTTTAACGTGCAAAGGGAAGGGACAATTCAATGTAAAATCCGGTTTAGGCCAATTTAGCCTAAAAAAAGTAAAATTCGTTAAAAGGTAGCAATTGAAAATAATTACTAACCAAGAGCACAAATGCATGGTTGCACGTTATTTATGTATAGTCCCCAAGACAGAACTCGCACTTTCTGATGTTTAACCATAAAACTGAACACGCACACAACTTGGTTGAACGGACGTCACAGCTTCTGAATAATTTATTATATATTTGTATTGGATTAATTCTAATTGTCAGTGTAAATTATAATTCTCACTTGTATACAGACATCATGCATGACTGGGACCATTTAAATTCACTTGTGTGACATATGTAAACCACCAAAAAGTAATTTAACGAAAATGCTAATATATGTATGTACATAGATGCGTGCAGATGAGAATTTTAATGGAACCTTGATTAAAAGACCAATGTCAATCGAGTCATGCTACGCCTAATAGTTGTATTAGAACTACTATTAGCTATGCATTCTCCACGAGGAAGAGGATAGCGTAACGAAGTACACAGAGAAGAAGCAGACAAATGAAATTCCTTGAAGTGAATTAATTCATCATCACTGAGATGGTCTGAATTCTTTTCGATAATGTAATAATTATTGTTTTTAGAAAGAATGCTTGGACTACACAAAGAATTTAGTCGGTTCCGCCGCTTAGATATATATCTACATCTGCTTAGACCTTATATGAGTCATATTTTTATGTGAATGCATTTGAATAATCTATACTACTTCCACTATTATTAACACAAGGATGAACTTAAATCCAGATTAAAGAAATTAAATTGAAGCGTTTACAAGATAATCAAATTGTTGTCAATATCAAGGTTTGCAAGTTGTATAAGGTTCTGCATAATATGATTTTTAATCTTTACAGTAGTAGAACAGTAGAAAAGTATATGCAAATTAATGTGATTCTATCAGCAGTTGATAGTAGTATTCGATAGGTTTAAGGAAATATATTTGTTATTACCTATTATAGGTATGTTATTTTTCCGTTGGTACTGGAGCTTTTAACTTCAAGGAGTTGTTTTAAATCCTCTTACAAATTTAGTTCCCAGTTTACATAAGCTCATCTCTTCCAAATTAACATACTGATAAGGAAATTAAAAGGGCTTTATGAAGTCTATTTCCGTCTGATCTATGACTTCAGGGGTGAAGTGCAGCATGTAGTGCAACTCTGGCTTAAGTTGATGCCTATATGTATATTATACAATGACTTAACGGATGAATCAAGACATAGAGCTTTGGAGATTTTTACAATTTTCGTAGTTGTAATTACATCGTAAAATTGGACTAGAGGTCAAGTAAATAAGTCTAGATTAATCTCCCTTTTCTAGACCGTACAAGTAAACTTTGTAGAAGCTATCCCTTTTTATACTTACATGGTTACATGCAAGTAGCTTACTAAATATCAACGGTAAAATTTATTATCCATAGATACTAGATATTACTAACCATTCTGTTTTTCCACTTCATTGATTTTGTATTTCCTCAGTTGCGTAATCGTGTTAAGGTGTCATGAATATTATGTGGGGGTCATTCATCAGAATTGTTTTAAATATTATAATCCTACTCCAACGATGTACTAGTGTAGATTGACATTACTAGAAGATATACAGTAGTGGCTGTATGGCACATTAATTTTAACACAATTTTTTATTGATTCCAGCAAGCGCAACTATTAATTTAGCTGTAGTTAAATGTAATAAACGCTTTTGTAAAAATGTTTCAATTGGCATAGCAATACAGCAAACCTAACCAGAAGTTTAAACAGTGCTGAAAACTAGTGGTTCAAGTTCGTCTGCCACCACACGAGTTCAGAATATAGCGGCAGTTAATAATACTTTGGCCAGTAGTACATACATACTTATATAGTAGCAAAATCATTGAAGATCAAGTTTTGTTGGTCTTGGCATTGGCTTTAATGTACGTCACTCTCATTAAATCCTGTATGATGATGAATTAAGTCCGCTTGTGGTCACAGGGCTCGTAGATTTTGATAGCCTTGTCCGTCCATTAATGTAAATGTTATACATACTTTTCTTGGAAAACCTCTATCATTTAGTACGCGTACAGTATCTTCCTTATATAAGATTGAATTACATGTTGTTGTGGTCCATGAGAGCATTTAAAGCCTGTGTTGATGTTGACGTTGACAGTTGTAGAGCAGAGCAGTAAATATCCTTCCAGTAATATCAGGCGTATGTACATTATCTGTACACTGTGTAGATAATACAGGGAATGTGTCGGCATACAATTGAAACTTGATATCTACAAGTGTGCTAGAGACACTTCCGGGAATTAAAGCCTTTACCTCACCATCACCCCTTTACACACCACAGAAATCTATGTATGTCCTCCCAATTATAATAATAATTGAAATAGCAAGTATTTATCTTGTGTGTACGTTATGTTCAATGCCCTGCTTGTTTGCTAATGATATGACTGTTAATTGAAATTAGCATAAGGGAAGTAAATTGTATTGATTTCTCTTATTATTTGCACGTTATTTACTGTTATGACCTTTGAAAATTGATTTTGATTTACTCCTTTTCATTTGCATTTTCCCACTTAGCTTCCCAACTATCCTTATTTATTGTGTTACGTCAAAATATCGCGTGAGGCAAAATTGAATATCAGGTGTGAGTCCCAACACCTAGTTAGAAAGCCTGATGTCAAATTTATAATAAATGACGTTTGCTGGTTACGCCTGAACTTGTGTAGCATTGTATCGTATAGCTGATTATGAAGAAATGCGTACTGCAGACTTTACATAGATACATAGAAACATAGTATATTACTGTAGGAACAGCCGCAGACGATCAACAATAGTTATATCTTCATTATTATAGGTACTCCACCCCGAATAAGTTATTCCTGTTTTATTTTCATCCTTGCTTCCAACAACAAAGAATTAAATTATCGCGTTACAGGAACGAAAATAATGTTTATATTTAGGAATTCAAAGAGGATTAATTGAATATCTTTGTATATGTGGAAATGTATTTGTTGTGCAGCAGCAGCAATTTTATTTTAGATTTTCATCTTCCACATATCAGATAGATACTGATAAAAGACTTCCTTGGATGCATGCAATGTCGCTGTGTCATGTGAGGGTATCCAATACTATTGCACTTACTGCAGACTTGGCATTCATCTCAGGGCTGTTCAGTACGATGCACACGACTTTATTAATACCAACGGAATGCAATGTTGTCGTAACTTATTTGGCTAATCTTTTACTTCCACCTTCTTATGTAAAGATACATTCAAGTACATATTTTGTTTGATATCCTATACTAAAAGCGTTAATCTCATCCTATGATGAGTGCTAAATGTTCTAGTTACGATCTAATTTCTACCATCAACTGTAACTAATTCAATAGGAAATTACGAAGAAAATGTAAACGAACTCATCCAAACTGTGTATACCAACTTCAGAGTATAAGTATAATTCGAAATGGAATTGTTACCATGCGAATGAAAATGATGGGTATAATGAGGTCTTTCGTGTATATTTATCTACAATCATGTATTATATTATTGTTGTTAATATACTAACTTGCTCACATCTATATTCGTAGTTTCTAACGCACTTATTTGCAAATTTCCTAACTTAATGCGGACCAGATTGAATTTCTAATTTCATTCTCGAACCAAACCTGCATGTAAGTTCGACTCCCACACGTGGAACACACACCTGTGATATTAACTTGGATCCAGGAATTCGTTAAAATAGCTCGGTAGATTGAATCCGAAACTTTGCATCAGCGGATCCCAATGACACTTATTACGTTGAAAATATATACGTTGGGCAACCGGATAGTTTGATTAGTGGTCTGTGCCGTTCTTCCATATCTACAATATTTTCTATAATATATTTATTACTTAACGATTTAGTTATACTTGCACATATATAAGTAGTTCCAAGTACTTGTTAAAATATTCAAAAATACTTGTAATCACTACAATGTCACGTGAGAAGGCCGGTGAGCGGAAATATCCTTTACGATTTCAAGCTCAAATCCCCACGAGTTTAACAATTCCGTGCAATCTTTATCGGAATTGCTCAACTTTGGACCAAATTTTTGGACCTTGGCAAACAAACTTTAATGAGCAGATTCATGTGCATTGGGAATGTATTAGAATAGGTAGGTGGATTTCAGAGCATGAAGTTATCCACGACCGCAAGCCCTAACGATAAGGGTCGCTCCGTTTGGTTGGATTGCGTTAGTGCAATCGACAGTAGAAAAACTTTGAAAGCCGAGGCTAAGGTCTTATAATATAGTACACACAATCAGCTAACGCTTTTTATCATAGACCCGAAAAATAATGTAAGTACAATTTTACAAATCCTACAACAATGCAGTTCTACTTTTCGAACTAAAATATGGCTTTTGAAGAGAGCTTAAAATTTAATAAATATTAAATTTTTTAGATTCAGCATGTGTTTTTTTGTATTTACAGAAGCAAATTATTTTATCCGTCATGTTTCGTTTCATCTCCTTTGAAAGTTATTCTTTACACAACCCACAGGGACAGGCCCAAACAGAGAAACACAAAAATGATTATTTCAATAGTGGTTTTCCCTACGGGAGCGACCCTACATAGTTTAAATGTAGATCCACGTGCCTTACCTTCTATGCCAGACAATAAAAAAGTTTCATTAATGTTCTATACTGTGTGTTGGAGAAATTTATTTTGAACCTGCACTTGGACTTGGTTCCGGTTTATGCAAACTTATGGGATATTCTGGGATGAAATATGTCGCTAAAAGCGGGACGAATTCCAGTCCTTTCCCCTGAATAAACAATGAGAGGCAAGCAGGCGTGTAACATTGTATTGTATGATGTGATGGTGCGAATGTGAACAGTAGAGCATTATACATTATAACATTATAAGCGATTACATTATACAGATATTACTTTATAGAGAATGCTTTGAAATGAGTTTATATGCAGGCTTTTCAAGGTTTATTTATGAGGAAGTTTGAGGAAATTCTACGTTTAAACTGTGTTTCAACTCTACGATTGCATAAAATCAAACGAATGTCAGCAACACCTAGGCTGTATCACTAATCAACTAAACCGTTCAACTTGAACAGACCCTACCAATCCTTTCATGACGGTACGACGGATTCATGTACGTAAATAATATTCCAATGCAGCACACAGATCACCGGACGTGCATCATCATGCAAAGCTATGCCTACAGGGTAACGAGACAATAGAAGGATATTATTTTGTTTATTTAAAACAAATAATATTTTCACAGAACAGCAAATAACAATGATTATAATAGTGTTCAAACTGATTGTGAGCTCACTGAATAGAACTGTAAACGGATTGTTTGCGCTCATGTAAACCAAGAAGTGAAAATTCACAGCCGCTCTTTCACTCACTGTCCTGTCATTGTTCGAAATGCAGGTCTTATTGCCAGCCCGACTGAAACTTTCCTCGTTCTTCAAGGGGTCGTAAAAACAAGACGGTGATTATACTTATGCTTGTAGGTTGCTTGTAACTGTATGCGAAGATGCTTTACGATAAAAACAGCATGCCATGCATATATGTATATGCGTTATAAAAAACCTTAATGTATTGATAAGAATCTACTGTAATATGTAGATATCCGATAATCTCAGCATTTATTCAAAATCACCGTTGTAGGTGAACAACTCCGACCGTCTCCAGAGGCGACTTGCATGGTGACTTGATGTTTAGTTTATAAGAAGAGACTGGTAAAAATCCCATGGTAGTAATATTCCAGTTATGATGAATCGATAAATGGGTCTAACGTGACGATGACGATCAAGTATATGCAGTACTTCTGTATGTTAGTAGTTCAGGGTGCGTGCTGCTCTTTTGTGAATTCCTCTTATTTTTGGTTGATTTACAGGAAAAGTCGATTCTTCCCACGATTTTTCTTCAAATCCATCAAGACTCACATACCGAAAAGGTGTTCTCATTTCTACCGGTGGTCCCACTCTTAGTAGAAGCAGCAGTTTCAGTGACAACCGAGCTTATTCTTCTTACCCCACGAGTCCAAATATTACCTGCATTACAACAATAAGCAGCATTCATCCTCGACAACGGAAGGAATCGACTGTCACCAATCCCAGTATCAGTAGTGTCATTGCTCGCCGAACTTCCCTTGCTGGGATCAACACTGCCGGAGTAATAAACAACCGTGGTGGTACAAGCGAGTCCGTGGCAAGACAACGTAAGGAGTCTTTGGCGGGTGTTAGGAACCGTACTAGTAGCTTCAGTTCTGGTGACAGTAGTGCTGTTGTTAGCACTCGACGAGGATCAAAGGGAGTGTGTCCGATCGCTGGTACTACAACAAGCATTGTTCCGGGGATCACGAGTGATGCCAATAGCAGCTCAAGTCGCGAGAGACGTACATCCCAAGCAATTAGCAATAGTAGTAGTATTCAGCAACACAAACATCAGCTTCAGCAGTCGTCGCCGGCATCACAACCAGTAACAACAACAAGTAGTAGTGGTGGTAATAGCATTAGGAGTGCTGCCGCAGCCCAAGCTACTAGGCATCACACTAGTTTCTATCCTTCATCGTATCTTCCTCTTCAACAAGTAGCACATTTACTCACTTTCTTTATCTTCTTGTTGTTATATATTGATAAGTAATATACTATTTGATCTTCATCTAAAATTAGCTGCTAATTCTGTTCGTGTGCCACTTTAGATTTTGTTGTCATTATAGGTACATTATACTATTAGTTTACTATCACATGGTTTTCAATCCACTCAGACACAACTGCAGTTCTAGCCTTGGATCATCAACATTGAATATCATAAATACAGTTAAACTATTACACGCGCAGTAAATGAATCTGTCTCTTTATTTACTCTCAGACAAGTGAATATCTTCCAAGTATTAGATCATTATAAGTAAATTAAGTTTCTACCAAATCTTGTTTGTGTCCATGGAAGAATCTTTCTATAAGTGCCAAAATCTTTCCCCAGTAGTTAACCACAAACAGTTTTGTATTCTCATTTCTATCTATCTCTGTGATAGTCTTATAGTTATTCGGAGCTATTAGTTTCCTGTAGCTTAAAAAGTCCAAGCAGAACTTACTCCCGACAGTGATTCTAATTCAAAGTTACCGAGTCGGATCAACATACATACAGAGTAACTAGATAGAACATAGTAACCACCAGGAGCAACAAGGTTACATGGACAGGTGTTCTAAGTTAAACAGAAAGAGCAACACACATTACAGTAGCTATTACACAGCTTAACATAAACATTATTGAACACATTTTTTACGTCAGAACCATATAGTTAATCGTAGTTCATATCACCCCACAGAATTCTAATCACGACATGTAAGGATGTACAAAACTTATTAACTCATGTGAGTGCCTGTTGTCAAGGGAGAATTGAATCTCATGTAATGTCAAGCAATTTGTGTATAGTTGAGAGAATTGAGCGAAGTTTTTATCCAGGCGACATGTTTCGGTTTCTTGTATTGTTCTTATCAATGTATAGAATTTTTATGACTTCATTTTATAAAAGTTTAATTTCTTCGGGTCCCAACTGTTTCCATGAAGCATGTTGTATAAATGTAATAAGGCTTGAATCGGAACATGTTCCGCCTGGTGTTCCTTCTCAAGTTCCAATTAAGAGGGAATTTTTTCAACTTATATTGTTCTCTTTTTGAAGTTATTTCATTCGCCAATCTGATAATCGAAACGAACTTTTTCGTTGCAGTCTTTTACGAATGGTTTCATATTACAAATGTTATTCTTTCTATTATAATAAGGGCCTGAGACATGCTCATGCTATACTTCCTGTAAGGCAGGTTCCAGAAGAAAAGGGAGGATAACGATACTTTAGATTACATATTTTCCCTTTTGTTTACCCAAACAAATTGTAATCACAGTTGTAAGACTTAGTATAATGCCATAGCACTGCAAAGTTTTCCCTTTATTGTTTTGATTGGAAAAACTTTGACAATGTATTCAATTTCCTCTGTACGTCCTCTGTTTTTGTTCATAGCAATATTATCAAGGATCTGGGGATCAAGGAAACCCGGAAGAACCCAGGCAAATGGCTTACTTAAATCAACAAGCTCAACAGCAGTACTGTACAGATACTGGTGAGGTCGGTTCTCCACATCAAAATAATAACATGCCAAATGTCAATCGCCATCAGCCAAAGGAATTCATCCCATCATTCGTCCTAGTGGACGCTTGCAAATCCACGAACGAGAGGAAAGTTCGCGAATTAGTTCGTCGCATGACTTCCATGTGTTCCGAGGATGTCGACCCAATTGTCAATTTTCAGGACTCTTGTGGCAGGGTGAGTCACAATTGTTTTTCTCTCGGGTAGTCAACATGGTAGCAATAGGTTATACCTTATTTGTCTTATGGGCCATTTCATCGGACTTATATTAATTTGCGTACGTGAGGTTGCATGATTGCACTATATGTATACTTCCAATATGTAACTCTTGCATACTCTTCGTCTTCAAGAACATTAACGGCAGAGGACATAAATAAGTACTTGCGTCTGCAAAACAGTCATGAAGTCATAATATAGATACCTATAACTATAATGCATACCTATAACACATAGTAATAAGCGCGTATAGCTATAATCAAAGCTATAATCTTATACATACACAAATATAACATCCCAATGCATTAATGCTCCATTGCGTTGTCAAGTGTCATATGCTTCACAGACGGTGCATTTTCGAGGGTATTTGTTCTAAGAACTTACTTGGACATGTACGCTTAAAGGTTTTTATAAGTATCCCAACTCTCAACAACGCATGTAATGTAATTACATATATATGCAACTGCGAGTGAGTCTTTCCCGCAAGTTATTGCTGGTCTCGTACAAATTAAAAGACAGCTATAGCTATACATACATTGTGTTGACAATCTGTTAACATTATAATGGAATATCAGTTCCTTCCCTCACATCTCTAATGATAACTTTGACTTGTAAACCTCTTTGGGGTAATTTAACTTGCATTCAACTATGTCGCAGAAGTACAGAGATATAAATAAGATGCCTTCTGAGAATGTGTAGTATTGCTCTTCTATGTCTCTTCCGCAGACTAAATTATGCTCCTATTCATTTTATGCAATGGACAAACAACAAGAATGGCTTGGTCTTAATCCGAGCCACTAAATAAAATGTATACAGTATTATTATTATTACAACTCCTTTGTCAGCTATTCTTACATCTAGTTTTTTGCGTGTAGTCAGGCTGTCGCAATTATGGTTTGTATTGCCAACCTCTACAAAGTATTCGAGACATAATCTCAATGCTTCGAGACAGCTAAGAAAACACATTTGCTGCATACGTAAATACTGTAAGTGTGTAATCATATGCCATAGACTTTGAACGTAATAACAACGCATATTTTAAGAATTTGTAATGGCATGTCTTGCATTTTTACATGACAACTTTGAGTTTGCAATAATGATTTAATGTTTTGTCAAACGATAATTATATCTACTACTGGAATATTCCTACTTTTATATTAGTTAATTCATTAGCAGTAGAAAAAACTTTTCTTGACATTTCTCTCTTTGTTACCAGTGTTTTTCCAGGGGAGTTGTAATGACAATTATAATTTATAATCCTAAGTAATATTTCCACAAGGATTCGTACAGAGTGAAAAAATGGGAAATAAATTAAGCCTTTTACGTCTGTGGATGTGAGGATAAGAGTTGCTGAAGCGTTTGTTTTTTGTTTAATTTTATTTATGTAATTGCCGAATATGTTTTTTCTCTTCGCGTATCTGACGACATAACAAAAGTTTTTATATTTATTGTTAGTTAAAATGAAGCCTCGCATACTCACACCATATCTCATTTAGTATGGTAAAACGAATTCCTCCTTTAAAAACCTTATCCTTATAAAATATGTATGTTGTACATACATCTATAAGGTATTATTTATATAAGACTAAATCTGATGTTCTTAGGAAAGATGAACTTTGCACGAGCAAATATTTTATGAGGATGTTAATTGGCATTGTCATAACTTCGTAGTCCTCAATCTCTCACTGTTGACTGAACTTGCTGCGTTGTATGAATTTTCTCAACTCGTCAAAGTATGTAGACTTCACAAATCTATTTAAGTTGCTGTTGATTTTATTGTTTAGATTCATTTTCCTGAATCCTTCACAAGTAATAGGAACTAGACGTTAATTAGAATACTTCAGGGTTGCTTACGTTGTCATCCATTCAGTTTCATGTTTTGAATTCACCCACAAAGTCGTATAAAGGAATGGAAGTTTACTACTAATTAAGTATACACAAAATTGTATTTATACAACTTTGTGCATGATTTTATCAATTATTGTTACTACAAGGGATTATTTTCAATCCATGCCATAAATTCTAAATACACTGTAATGTACACCTTGTAATCTTAATCAGTGTCAAACGAATCCGAAGATCCGAAAGGGGATTATTGACAATTTCATTCGCGTGCCTCCAACATGAGCGGAGATTACAGTAATAAGAACATGCTCATATTATATTTTCGTGCAAAAATTGATGACGGTTAGATTGCAATATATTATATTGGGTATCCAAAAGCTGTAGTAGTAAAATAGTAATGCAATTAATACATACGGGTAATACATCAAAGCTGTGGGGGAACGAGAAACAGAAACAAGCACTAAAATATAATCGGTGCCATTAATCTTTCATAAGATGCTACATGTACGATGATATTTGGTTGTAAATAAGAAAACATCTTATAGAGATTGCTACTCCAGAAGTAAGGCGGTATCACATATAGCGCCGTGTAAAGCTTGAAGGTATAAAAACCGAGCCATTATTATTATTATTTCATAATGGGACCAGTTAACCCGTAAGACACCGTGGCGGCCTATGTTATACATGGCTCGTGTGCTCAAGATTCCTAAACTTTTACAGTCGTTTCAATTTGGAGGTATGTGTATACTGACTACTTATAATTTTTGCATAGGTCCCTGTAGTATTCCGGAGCAATAGGAACTAACTGTATATGAACGTAAAGCTGTGGTGGCCCAGATCCAAAAGTGTTTATTTATTCCCATACACACTTCTTATGACTCTCTACTAACAATAAATTTCTAAAGGGGAAAAAATGTGCAATATTCTCCCCAATGTCATTGCATTTTAAATGCTCAATATATTTTCCATTGTAACTCTCACTTATTATTGCACATGCCCTATGAACTTTAGGGAGGTTAAAATACAACGTTGAAATGAAATACATACTTAATAATATTTCAATGCAAGTACCTACACACGTTAAGTTTAAATACTACATACGTATGTACATTGTATTAAGTATGTAAGTACAGCGAATTAAAATGCAAGTTCAAAATCAAACTTCAAGGTTTTTAGAATATAAAGTAATTATTTCCTTTATAAGTTTCCAAAAAGCCGTGTATAATATACTTCCGTGGTATCAAGTTTCTCGGCCTTTTCCAAACTTGATATGATATTTCATGGTTGAACATGGCTATTGAACATGAAATCTGATAAATAAAATGCGAACAAAACTTCCATCATGAAGATATGGAAGACATATGCTTGTATGCACGCAATAAATATGTACCTAATATACAACTACAAAAAAGAGCACTTTACCTTTTGGAAAACAAAACCGCTGTTCGTGAATTGTCTATATAAACAAATGGAACCATGCATGGAATTTAGCATTTCACCGACCATTTTCCCCTTTTTCTTGTTGATATGTCGACACACACACAAAACAATAACAACAAAGAGTGAAAGTCTTGTAATTAAATGCCATGAAAAAAAATTTGTGTGCTTGTTCATATGTAGGTATAAGGAACTGAATGCAAAAAGTATGTGTTTAAAATACCAAAGACAGACCTTGAATTTCGAGAGTAGCATTTTCGAATAATCTGCCTTTAGAAGTCATTCTATACATCAGGGCATTATTCATATTCCCTAAGAAATATAAATGAAAATATGCTAAAATATCTGCAAAAACATCATATATTATGTTTATGCTTTTTTGCTCACAAAACTCTTTCAAATGCTTCCATGAAATATTTCAGTACCATGTTTCACACACGTGGAGCTTTTGATAATTTACAAAAAAACGGATTCCAGGCTTGCCTAACATTTTCCCCGTATATTTTAGTCAGAAATGAAAAGGGCAAACGGGTATGCCTGCTCCGCTTGACTTACACTATCGCCATATTTCTTCTGAATGCAAAATCTTTTTTCCTGAAAACTTCTTCACATCTAAATATATGCGTGTATTTTTGTAGTTGTGTACACAGTCGTGAGATTATGCAAGGAAAAGAAAAATCACCCGTCAATATGGCATTCTTATCGTTTTGGCCTCTGAGCATGAACAACAGCAATTAGCTTCTTTGGCACATGCAGATTTCCCTTTTTTCCTCCATGTTAATTTTTTTCTATTTGACTGTCTTTCTCCACGTGCCCCAAACAAAGACCCTGATTTAGTTAGGAAACAAATAAATGGATGCTTAATTCAAAATAAATAATATTCATGCATCATTTTCAATACCATGGGAAACATTTTTCCCAGCAATACAATACAGCAGAATGCACATTAAGCATGGGATATTCTTGGAAATTGTGCAAAACTTATACGAGACTGCGTCAGTTAACGCAGACCCCGTGGAACCAACAAAAATCCTGTTAAGACACTCTATACAATGCAGTAAATGCTGTGTAAACATTGCTTTATATCCCCAGCAAAGCCTATAAAATGTTTCGTCTGGTTTGACTACTCTTGAATAAGGACTTGGGAGTTTGTTTCGTAGAAATTCATTAGAAATTCCTCAAAGTCCTTAAGAGTGTAGGCTCAAATTCGTCTTGCACACTTGAAATTGACCCTGTAATTTCCATTTCATTGGAAAAACTCGTGCGTTTGATTATCATGTAAACTGCTGGAATGTACGTTCCATGCTTTACTGCTCTTGCAGTAAGTTTTGTTCCTTATAGAATAGGCTTTCCTCATTTTGTGCAATCTTCGCGCCCTATGTAGACTTACTACAATCTGTAAGCTTGTAGTAAGTTGACTACGTGCGGATGGTGAGAATTGACGTAGAGGGCTTTTCAGGCACGATGGTATTCCAGTATGATTTAAAGGACTAAATAAGTATAGTAGTAGGTATTTTTAATGAATCTCCAGTATAAAAATCATGTATTTATTTCTTTTGAGTCTTTATTTTAAAGCATGCTACTTGAATGGTCCAAAATCCTAAGCTGTGTAGGCCAAGCACAATCGCAACTTTCCACTGGGGACTTTTGAAGGGAAACATGAGATGAATGTTGTCGGGTATAAATTCATGAATCTCATGAGATTATCTTGTTCCAGCTGAACCTCATTATGATTATCTAACAGATCCTTCGGAGTAACTCCGCCGCAATATCATCGCCGGATAAAGTAGAATTTTGCCCTAGAATTGTTTTAAAGCACACAATGGAAGTTACTCAGTTACCATCACACATGTTACCATTATTATATGTATAAGGGCAAAACTCGACAAAGCATCATAGTATCACTACCTTGGGCAGTTGATATTATGGTTTTATTTAGAATAAGAGAAAAATCTTTTTTCTGCACGAGCTATGACATAACCTATTAACCGCACACCATGCATTATACTTACGTAGAAAAGACGTATATGAATATGATAGCGACGTCCTTCGTATATTACAACATGAAAGCAAGTCCAAGGAACTATTACAAGATCACTGCATTCGGCATGCTCCATTTAAAATTTGGCAGAGAAATGTCCATAGGGTTACGTTACAAGTCTATAATACCAACAGTCGGTTTCTTTCGCTTCTCATATCCTCAAACATCCGTCGTTACTGACACTCCCAACAGTATAATTCCTCACAATTATATTGCTACTGCCCACAAAAAATAGTATGTCTGTACTGTAAAAATGTACTGATGATACCCTGGTGTTTTATTTGTACTATGCAACAGCACGCTTTGTTTGCTTTCTGGAATCTCAGTTTCACTAAAAGTATCTACTTTAAGAGTTTTTGGAGTTAACCCCAAGGTTTAGCTGTCTAATCTACAGGGATTTTACATTCCATTAACATAGGTAGTCATGCTCCCTGGTAGTACACCGACATATAAGCAAAGTGTGAGAAGTGCCGACCTGTAATTTCTACTTTTAATGTGCAATAATTCTGGTACCTAAACTTGACGAGAGCGGCTGTTTTGGGTCGGAAGGTATTCTTAAAGAGTGTTGAGTCGATGGAAATAATGCTAATTAGTTGCTGTTGAAAGCCTCCATTCTTGGCATTCTTCGAGGAAAGATCCTTGGCTACTGGTGCTATATGTTAGACTGAAAGTACTTATTCTATATGTATGGCTTTATAGAGTTGACTGTATTAATCATAGCACTACAGTCAAAGTACCTTTTTGCATGTTACCTCCAGCGTTTGACCCTGCTATCTTTCTTTTTAACGATACAATCTTTGTTATTAACATTGCATTTTTATTTTTTTAGCCTTTAATCCTATTTTGTTATCTTACGGTAGGGTAACTTCTTATAAGTCCAGCTTATGCTGCCAGTAAAATAAAATGAGTACTTGGTGAGATATGTGGAACACCCATAAGGAAATGCGATGTTTCGCAGTTAAATTAGACGATTACGCTATAAGAATGCGAGTAGAACCAAATTACATGAATAAGTGGAAACGTTGGCGAAGGTAATTTCCCAAGCACATGTGCCTTTTGTATAGTTCTTGTATTAAGGTGTCATTAATTTCCCTTACTGCGGGAACATTTCTCCGGTGAAGAGTCCCAAAGTACCAATTTTGCTAATGTCTATGTTACTAAATCCACTTTGCACTTGAAAAGTGTCAGAATAGTGCAAAAATGGAACTCTCCTCTTAGGTCACAAGTGGTGCAATTGGCTTTAGGGGTGTGAGCATGGTTGCTTTGGTACATTTTGGCGCTAGCGGAATATTTAGTTGGTACTTTGGAATCATGACGATATGTGTTACTTTTGCTTTTGCTGGGAAAATGCACGTTTAGCTTATATGATAATACATTCAAATGGATGTTTATACATTATGACTTGATTGTGCTAAATAGCTACAAAGCATATATATATATAGGTATGTATTTATATATTTTGTATACTTATTTATGCATTTATATATTATACATGTGAAAACACAAGTTCCGTTTGAATCAGTTTATCTGTAAGTAGATCCGTTGGGGATTGGGAAAAAATCTGGAATAATATGTTTTGGCGTCTTCATTGTTAAAATTAAAATGCACTGACCGTCGTATATATGTATAACGCGACATGTCGTATGTATCACCACTTGCCTATCTCTCTTACATATTTATTTCGTCCCATAAAATTGGGAATGCGTCTGATTTTCACTTTATGATGTTGCACCATATGCTTGTGTTGAGTCATTAGTGACGCCAGAAAAGGGTCTAGAGTTTTATGTTGAGAGAGCCTCAGCTCTAATTTTAGTATATTATTTTCAAGTCCCCTCATGCATATAAGTACAGTGAATGTATGGTGAGACTTGACATAAACTATGGGCGGGGACGCTATATGCACTGGTCCATATGACCATGGGGTTATATATGCCCTATTCCTAGCCCTTAAGAACAAAGCTGGAGCAATAAAACGTGGTAATTTTTTATTTTTATTTATTTCCCCAAGTGTAAAAGCCTGTTTTCATTATATTTTGAAAGATTTCTTATTACTATGTTTCTTAAATTACTTTGAGTCTTTCTTATTACATTTTGCTCTGTGGAGATAGTTATGCAGTCTGGCAATAAGTAGCCTCTAATTTCTTTCAATACACATACATACTGCCGAAATGAAATCGAATACTCCACAACCTCCACCTTTTTTACCTTTATATGTACACTTGCCCTCCTCACCCATCCGATAGGTAGATATCCGTAAGTGAGTTGCTTTTATTATTGTGTCTTTTTTTGGTATCCTGAAACCAAAACAGTGTTTTGTCTTATGTTCTCATAAATTCCCAACTAACTTACAACAACTAAATTGGTACAACTTGAACTTAATTAGGCTACATTTTATGCCCTCTCTCTCTCTTTCCTTATAAGATAATAGTCCCCAGCAGAGTCTTTACTCCTGAGTAACTCCGTCATGTGTTAACGACACTAATAGCTCAGCATCTCCTTCCCCAACCTTTTGTCTATCCCGTAAATGTCTAAAAGAAGATCTGGTGACGTAATTGCAATCAATTGAATTATGAGCATAATATATATTGAGTAGCTCCTATTATTGTATTGTCAGGAATAACCGAATTCTACATCAACCTAAATGGGAAACATGTTCAAAATACTTGACCTCTATTTCTATTATAGTATATATTTCCCATCACATTATATTATAGAAGTATTTAGTATAATAAACTAAACAAGTTTTCTATTGTACCGGAGAATCTATTCTGGTGCTTACGTAGAGCGTGAATATGAGTCAAAGACTCCATCGGCAATAAGTTCCTGTAAGAAACCATTGACCGATGTAAAGGAAATGAGTCTGGAATGACGAAAGTATGTACGGCAGATTGAAATCAAAGGTACTTCCGAAAATTGAGTCAAGTCAGTGAGCATAAATGGAAGGGTTGTCAAAAAGGAGATCATGATCAAGGAGGAAACGTGTGGCTTGGAGACTCTCAAGCTTTTTCCTATGATGAAAGAGTCCAAAACCTATTTATCCGACAGCACTTCAGTAGCAATTCCATCCTAGATATACGATCTGAATTTATATTACGTCCAATTGCACTCATTCCCATTATTTCACATCTACTTGTCCATGTGCCGCGCAGTATTTTAGTTTGTGAGATGATAAGATTTACAATGAAGGAAGAGATTGTTCCCGCAGAGCAGTTGCGTTGACAATGGGAGAAGTGAAATGTTTGAGGTCCATTTATTATTGCCATCAGCAGCACCTTTATACTTGAATTCGAAACTCATTTCCAGTCATTTTCCTTTATGTAGGTGAAAGCAGTCAGAATCGCCTCTAGGGGACTGTCTTCCAAGAACTAAGATCAGCTTTTGTGCATGCAATACCAAATACGGAAGCAAATTTCAGGTGGTTTTCAACTTAGACACCTTTTGCAGTGTGTGAGTGTGCAGACTGAAGCTTTGATGCTCCTAGCAAACTTCCCTTTTCTTTATGTTTCATCGACTTTCCATGTTTCATCAATATATGTACTAATACAAAGTATTTAAAATTTATTGGCAACTCGTGCGAGCTCACAAAGTTTGAAAATCTGAAATCTTTGATGTCAAATGTGTGAAGGTGTTGATGTATCGCTGCGGTTTATATAAAAAGCACACGTGCGATCAAATGCCAAGCGCACTCACTCACTGAATTTCGTCCAAACTTTCTTTCCCTTTATGCTCACATGGAAATATGTATATTTTCTTAATACACTGCCGATGAAAAGTTCTTAACTTTCGACAGCGTTAGTGCATTCGCTGCTTACAAAGCTCACCACGCAACCTTTTGACATTTATACAATGTCGTCCATGTGATTTTCTTTGCTCGCTGAGGTCTACTGAACTTTGACTTGCCATAATTACCCCGTATATTGTATCCAATGTTTATGTGCAATCAATGTTAGGATTGCACAACACAATTACCTATATGTAATCATCTATATAAAAACTGCTGCTAGATCTACAACTGCAGTATATATGCCTTATAAAATAAGCGGCCTGTTGATTTAAATACGTGCATATTTGCTCATAAATAGTATCTTCATAAATGCGCTTTCATGTGCAAGTGTTGTAAATGCCGTTGCCATTTGTTGATAACGTGACAGTTTCACGGAGAATTATCCCCCTCATATTTGCTCACATGTACATGCACAACGGGCATAAATCAAACTATCCGTAGACATTCTGATTGTACTAGTTCCGGTCGTGGTAGAAAAGTCGGATTTCATATGTACCTTGCCGTATGTTAACATTTGCGGGGTTCTTAAGAATTTGACGGCGTGGGGAAAACCTACGTTTTGTTGATGCACACATTCGTTGCTAAACTTCAAATCGTGGGGATGAAGTCGATTAAGTGGGCTTCCTCCAGAAAAATCAATGATTAAATCTTAATCTAAAGTAGCCATAATTTATAAGCGGGATTTGGCATACAAACTTTTATGCTAATTTCAACACTATACTTGCGTGAATACCTTTCTGTAGTTCAGTTGTTCCAGTGTATTAAGTAGGTTTATTATATAGCAAAGGTAGGTTTGGGACAATTATATTTATTGTGAATTTCGCAAACATAAACAACCTAGAAATAGAACCTGAGGGTGAAAGTCAAAATCAAGGCTGGTTTGTAGGGGTGAAGAGAGCAGAAAAGGATGTGAATCACCACTTTTATACCCGTGGACGTCAGCAAGAAATGCGTACTGGTGGTGTTATATGTCGTATTGTACTCCATACATTCATGGAGAAGCCAAATTTAGAAAATAAACCTGTTCTAACAACTTGCCTTTATGTTGGGAAAGTGGCATATGGTTATAGGCTGTGAGGTTGAACAGACGGGTTGTGGATACAAACATGTACGAGTGCTAATGCATTGTCTCAAGTACAATAAAGATGATGGTTCCAAAAATATCCGAATCAAACTTGACAGGCTTTTTAATGGCTCAACGTCTGAAAACGCAAGTGAGAGAAGCTATCTTATAAGTTAGCGAAGCTAGAATATAATACTGTGAGAGCAGAGCTATTATACTTCCAATACAGAAGGAAAGAAAATGCCTTTGTGTTTCACTGTTTAACCATTAAACGAGCAGGAGGAGGACCAAGTAGAGTTAGCATGTTTCTCTACAGCAGTCGCCCCATTATATTTCTTTACTTGGGTGCATGGCTTGAGTTTACATATCGAGTGTTAGAACTCTTGAGAGCAGAGGAGATAGCCTAACTTGTTTACACTTGTGACGGATGATTTTATGTGAAAAATCAGAGGCTCGATGGAGGGAGAGACAAGAGTTGAGGAGGGCTTCATCGATCCGGGATTATTTTCTAATAATAAACTTTTTCCAGCAGGAAGCCTTTGTACTTATAAAATCTCCAGGAGCTCTTCGCTACACATTGATAATCGCTTGACGAAAGCCTTGTCAAAAAATTAATCAATCATTACATTCGCACGGGTAAAGTTCCCCTAATAGACGCATATATACAAAATGATTTACAGAATTCCTTGCCTAGAGTGTATTAATATCCGCATTCACAAAATTCATCTGAATTCAACATGATTAAAGAGAATCTTTTCAAAATTCCTTTTTTCATTTCCAGCGGATATTATTACATTTCCATAGAATTCATTTGGCAGTGTCTTTTGTAGAAATTACTTTTTTCAAGAATTTCATTTGAATTCTAGAAAACTAATCGGATTGAGGTGGGCGACACAACAGATCTTTGTTCCTGTTCATGGGACTTATTCCTAAAGATCAAATAAAGCTTCCGCAGTCAAGTCAAAAGGTTTATTGGGAATAATCTTTGATCATTTTTAGGTGGAATTGCTAATTCTACGTAGAAATCATCCTATTAAAATCACATATGAATAGGATTAGTACCTAACCTAATGCTAAATCAGTGTAATGTCATATTTTCCAGATTTTTCAGCTTAAAAATTAAATCCGCTCTAATGATACCTAGTCCTTTGAGTTTACTTTGCTGACGAAGAAGATTCTACATATATTTATCTGACGGTGAAAAGATTTTCCAGAATTTCATCTACTGATGAATAAATTTTTATCAGATTTTAAGTCTTTTGATGAATACGATTTTTCTAGATTTTAGTTCTTTTGATGACAAGATTTTTCTAGATTTTACGTAGTTCTGCTCGCTGAAAAGGAAAATTTATTACACAATGTGGACATATTGGTACCAAAAGACTTGTATTTATAGGAACTCTGTGAGTTCCGCTGCATTATCAATAATATATAGTGAACAAAAGCTCGAAACGGAATCCGCAGTCAGGGTGGCGATGAAGGACCAAGGACATGGAGCTTGTTCCTTTCCCTTGATATGACAGCATACGTAGCTTTCTACAGATACTGTGCAATGACTGTGAAGGGAATAAGAGAAGAGAGTGTATTTCATACCAAACGATTTATCAGTGAAGGTATGCTTGTATCACTGACTTCTTGTTGCCGGCAAAGGCTTTTGTTGACGAGTACAAAGGCTGCCATGTATCGACTGTTGGGATATAAAGCAACTTTTAAGTCACAATGCTGCGTGTCATATTGACGGTGGATATTGTTTCGCTCAAAGACCTTCCGGTCTGTCCATGCTCGACACACCGATAAAGCTACTACGATGTAGGTGAACACCATTACACTGATAAAGCCATACATATTAAGTAAGTGAACACCATCGTAGTTAGCCATTCCCACTGTTCCATCTCACTGCTTCTCTGAATACAATAAATTAAGGTGAATTCTATACATTCAGTACCATTCTATACAAGTTATGGAATACTTGAAAATAACAATATTGTCATTATGAACACGAATAGATCGCTTGAAAAGATTAGATTTAGATATGTATACCTGAATTTAACATTCTTCAAGCTCTTTAAACCATCCAAGATTCAGTTTTTAGAGTTGCTACACAGCTTCTTTTTGGGGTTTGGCACAACTTTCGTACTACTTGTGCTTTCTCATTTTCCCCTGAATCCGAGAAAGCAGAGAAGTTGATGTGTTGGTGAGGATGTGAGAACTTCCCCGTATACTTCAGATTGAAGACTACTTTTGTCAAGATTGATGAATTCCGGTGATTTATGATGTGCAGATATCTAACTAGTAGATGAATATTACATTATATAAATTGGCACGCAGTGTATATAACTACAAAAGTGGTTATGGGTGATGATGAACTACTTTCTGGGTCCTCACCCATTGCCCTACATTTGTCGGTCCTTAAACCGATAATTTTATATGTCGTAAAACTTCTAAAATGGCATAAGTAATCATAAAATAAGATACAAATCATATACATAATGTAAAGTGCAAGTTATAGAAATGTAGGTAAGTGCAAGTCATAATGCTAGTGTATAAGGATGTATTTAGCATACATTCTGAAGATGTTCGCGTATGTGAAAGTATATAAAACCCAAGGATTATGGATAGCAAAAACAAACGATGTCAAAACCACGGCCGGGTGTACATATTTCGAACGTGTTTATGTGAAGCGAGTTGCGTGCAAACTTTTACTTCCGAAGATTTATTTAATGTTAAAGCCCTTTGAGCTCTTCTTAGTATTTAGGAAGTTTGGGGCATTCATTTTTTATTGCGAGCAAAGTTTCAGGCAAGAGTGAATAAAGGAGATCATTTGAGTGAAGAGGCTTGATTGTTATTTCTTAAGATTGATTTTCCTGGAAGAGTATGTTGTGAAAAACATGGAAGCTCTGCGGTGAAATTGTCTCTATATACATACGCTGTAGTCATAAAAAATATAATCTTTTATATGTTTATTCCCCAGACGGCTTTGAGCTACGGGTGCGCCAGTGGCAATGTTATGATCGTCGATGAACTGAGTAAACTGCGAAGATTGGATCCGAATCGAGGAGACAATGAAAACAACACACCTCTACATTATGCTTCACAAGCCGGTAAGTCATTTTATATGTTAGTAGGCTTTTAATTAATTTTTGAAAATACTTTCATAAGGGTCTTTGCGTAAAAAAGCTCTGTTTCCAAGAACATCGTTTGATCAGCTATTTTATTATTAATTTCATAATCCGAGCTCGAGTTCCGCTATTTTACAAAATATCGCTAATAAACATTCATGTAGATAGATATCCATACACCTGGGGTGTTCTACCCTGCGATTTCATTACTCTTCTTTGCTATTCCTAATGCGAATTTATTTTTAGAAAAAATGTCAATACCATTATTTTGTCCTTATTACGCAGAAGGGAAAGTCACTTTGGAGGGGAACAAAATACAGAATTTTAGTGTCTCTTTACTTTGTGCAAACTAAAAATAATTTTATTGTGTTGGTCAACAATGGTTCTGCGACGCACCCTGTGCGGGAGTCACAGTCATAGGGTTGCATTATTTGAAGTTTTTGTAGTAAGAACCTTTGTGTTTATTTTATTTTTTGTACATTTCAGGGCATTCCGAACTTGTGGACCTGCTGTTAACAAGATTTGAAGGGAATATCGACCCAAACTGTAGAAATTCCACCGGTCTCACACCTTTAATGAAAGCTGCTCTCCAAGGGAGAACCCGCTGCGCAAAAAGCTTGATTTCTGCAGGTAATTCAAGCAAAGACTTTTTCAGAATTGCTTTTACCAACAGATGAATGATGGCATATACAACAGAATATTGCTGTGATGCTTAAAGCTTACCCCACCAATATGCATTTAAAAGCAGACTAATATTTTTTGCTCTTTCATTGGGGTTCACTATGATCCCCGCACGCGCTACATGTCAACACACTGCCCATTTTATAATGTACTTTCTACTGGAGTAGTTTATGACACTTGCTCCTTTAGCTTCCAGGAATTTCCTTGTAGTTCGTGTAGGGAACTATAAGGAACTTGTAACAAGTTTCCCCCAAGAGATTTTTGTCATTGTAACTATCTGGGAGGAGAATGTATTTTAGTCGTCAAAGTTGTTGATGCAGTAGTAAGATGATACCCTTTGGATCGTCATTAGCAGGAAACTTGCTTTAAGACACCAACTCAATTTAATCCAGGATTTTATGATCCCGTGAAATACGATCAATGCAGCACCCTGTAAAGCTGTATACATACTCATCTACCTACACACAAATTTTGCGGTTCTGAGACGGAAATGTGGATTACTCAAATAAACAAAAAGATCTTCCATGAGATTGCTTGTCATTTCCACGTGCGCGGGATGCAACTCGGGTAGTTGGTTGCATGTAGATATTGGGTTTAAGTAGAGTGGATTCTGTAAACGCCAGGATTTTCCTATTTGTCCAAGTTAAAGGTCAATTCAGTTGGTAGGTTTAACAACCACTATGCACTTTTTTCAAGTTTATAACCGTTCTACGTTTCATTCCAGGAGCTTCAGTTAACCTTCGTGATTACAGTCGAGGAATGACAGCGGCTGAATGGGCAAGACTCTGTGGGCGACACATTTGTGCTGAGGTCATCATACGTTGTGCGAAAGACAATTACCAAAATCCTCATAGTCCATCCTCAACTTATCCGCGTCATAGGCCACTTCCTGTAAGAATAAGTTTCAATTCCGTATAATCTTGATATACATACTAGATATATAATATATGCAACTTTGGAATGACGCTCTTGACTCTTTTACTCTGTACTATGCATGCGTAATATCATCTACACCATGTTATTGACTGTACATAATGCTTGCTCTATGTACTCCCATTTAATTTTTGTAGTTATACCTTTCGTTTAACTAGTCTATTCCTCATTCCTGTAAACTATAGAGAAATGCATAATCTGACACCTTCTATAAGAAATAAATGTTTGTGATTTAAGGTAAGCCAGAGCGCCATGGAGCTGAAGAAATTAAATTCGGAAGATTCGCCATACTACCAGTTATACAGCACGCACCACAACTCAATTTCTGGAGCATCTTGGCTGAAGAACAAGATCAAGAAAGCCCTTGGAAGCAGTAGTTCAAGTCTGGCCAATCAAAGTAATAATAGTTATGGATCGGTGACAGTAGCGAAGAGGCCAGAAAGCTTTGCTTTGTTGGCTAACTTGTCAAGTCCCACTATCTGTGCTGGCTCCCTTCTCCTGCCTTCCATAAAACCTTTGATTGACCAGCAGAAACCCCGACTCAACCGTAAGTTGACCATCCCTGTTCTTCAAGTGACGCCTGTCAACAAAAGATGATAACTTTATTTTATATGGACGTGAAAACTCAAATCTACATATATAATATAATCATATACTGTTCACTGTTTAACCAGTGGATTCTCCAAACTCACATGAGCTCTGGTACCTATATTATAAGTAATATGAGAGTCTCATCCACTAATATGAAGTATAATATGGAGCTTGGCTGACTGTCCCTCATAAATTATATTATTATATTGTCGTTATTTATCCCCCCTGGATCCCTTCGTAGGCGTCGTAAAGTTATTATACTTGTACATACCTACATATTGGGTATTCCATATAAACATAAAGAATATGATTATATGCCCCACCATATATTTAGAATGACTGCATAGGAAATTCGGTAGTAGCTACATAGTGCAGCTAGTATAGTATACAGTGTTTATTATATTTTGTTTTTCAAAATCCGTACGAATGAAGGGCAACTGATTGCAACTTTCCGTTGTTTCCGAAAGTCTTGAATGGTTGTAATAGCTATACATGTTGTGTTGTTAAACCCTACATAGTGTAAAACATCACATGCGGTGTCCTGCCCGACACATTAAAGGTTTACTGGTTATACCATAGCCGGTAGACTTAATGAGATGCTTTGAAAACAAAACTGCTATATATACCTTCCTCATTCATTCACCGTCTCCTCGTATAGGTATAACAATACATTTATATGCTTCTATAGATGTTTCATAAACGTGTTTTATGATGAAATGTTACCACTACCGAAATTGATTCAATACATTAAACCACTATGAGATTGATCCTGGTAAGGATTCAGGAAGAGTGAAGAATTCCAAGAATCAAGAATAAATTCATGTATAATGTGTGTATTCCATTATAACAAACGCTTTTATCATCTCTCTGCCCCAAACCCATTTGTACATACTCTTTTTTGGTTTATTGAACCTTCGTACTTAACTTTGGAGGTGTTTTGTCATACGTTTCATGCTGTTACATATATATAAAAAGGGTTATATGTGTAAAAATTACAATGCAAACCTCAGTAAATTATACATTTGATCATCAGTTTCTCAATTTCGCTTCAGTTTATTATTGATTTATGTAACTATATAACGTCTGTATCTGTAACATTATATTACGCAGTTAATTAGTCAATAATTGAATAAATTATTGCAAGTACAACAAACCATCTGTTCAAAATGAAGCCAAGCTAATCAGTAACTGTTTGTAACGTCTCCAAACTTTTAAACTCTATGTAATTACCTGTATACTACAGGAGCTGTGTATACTTTTCTCTATAAGTAAAAATTCTCTAGGTTACTCAATCATAATTAAGATATTAATATTAATAGGACTGGACATATGACCTTCAAAGGGTTGAATCTAATGTATATGATGTTATCGAGATGGTATTATTATATGTGAGTAACCTCTGAGAGGAATCACTATAAATACTAAAGACAGGATTTAGAATAAATATGTATATCGATACAAAGTGTGTATATCCAATATGTATACCTATTACCTTTCAATATCGTGTCAACTTTTAATTATTACGATTATAGATCTTCTATATAAAATGTTCTTGTCATATGGAGTCAGAAAGTTAATGTTGATGGCTTTACACAAGCCAGCCGTATATATGTGTCCAAGATAATCCTTCGTATATTCATGATTATCTGTACTATATCGTATCTTACACGCATTGGGACCTGAAGCTCCCATTTCCACTTATTATATTATTCGTATATTTGTATTTTATTTGTCTGTATCATGTATTACATCTATATGTATATCCCTATAAATAAAATTATAAAAATTAACTCTCCCGTTTAAAAGAAATTATTTCCTTTTGGTTCATCCTTTTATTTAAATTTTACTGGAAAACAACAATTTATATATTTTTTTACAACAACATAATTGCTTTACAAGCATCAACAATAGTAAATAATCTCTATAGGGCAAACAAGCCAAAAACAAAGAATACTGAAAAATAGTTAAATTCAGTAACACCACATTCGGTTAGTAGGAGCTTTGAGTTTGATTGTATAGTAAAAGTTTAAAATGATACACACTGTGTATAAAATAAAAAATATTTGCACATGCACCACCAATAATCTTTAGTAGTCTTCACATTTGTATATGACACAAGTACAAGTATTGCTCTTTTCTATAACATAAACTAATCTCGATTTGAGCGTGAATTTTTCCGTTTCCTTTTGGAATTAATAACAGAAATTTTTTCATAAGCTTCCTTAATTTCCATAAACTTTGCCTGCGCTTCAGCCTTTTCATCTGGATCCTTGAATTTATCTGGATGATACTTCCTGGAAAGTTGTCGCCACCTCTGTGTGATCTCCTCCTGACTCGCTGATGAAGGCAACTCCAGGACAGTTAATGCATTTTTCTCACCCATCGGGTCCAGTTGTGTCAAAATCTGTACAAAAGATTCATTAGGTGAGTTGTGTAATATAAATCGTGAGACGAATAAGGAATGACTGGAGCGGTTAACAACTATGCGAACGAATTATAAAAGCCACGGGTAAACAATTTTGTTTCTACAGTGCTTAAAGTTTCCAGGTCTCCACACATACACTGATGACACTTGAACATTGGACTAAAGTGCTCTTGTGGTTTTCACCAGCACAAAGTGGTATAAACAATTTAATTTGCAAAACAACGTAGGAACCCACATCACAATAGGTGGTAATAATATATTTCAAACTCGTCCCTGAACTTGCTTTGCGTACAAGTAATTAAAATCCAGGGTAACATAAAAATGCAAAGTTGGAAATCTACAATTTTATTTTCCCCAGTTCGCTCTTGCTCAAGCAGTAGAACCATAATCGACGTGTACATCAAGCCAGTACTCACCTCATTCCATAAAGGCTTCCAACCATGAATTTGGTAGTATTGCCAAAGCCTCTTCACTGATTCCACTAACTCTCTCCACAATGGAGATTTCAAAAGGTTGGAGATTGAGTCCCGGAATTTAATTTGTTCCCCATGCTCGTTTGTCATTTCCATGTTGAAGTACAGGAACGAGCACCAGAGTGACAGGTAAAGCACAGCACAAAAACCAAGGACCGCCGAGCGTCTATAAATGTTAGGAAAATAATATAATAACATCCTCCTAAAATATGCGAAGTGTCTTGGAAATCACGCCATTCAATATTGGTAAAAACAGAATGTATATGATTAAGCTAGGCTCGCTTTGTTCATTTAATCTGTAGCTTACTTCCAAATATTTCGTCGCTTTGGTGGCTCTCGATTCCATTGAACAAAGAGGCGGAAAACCAAAGCGGCAAGGAAGGAACTAATATAATAACGGGGCTCCGCATAAGAATATGCCAGGTACGGAATGTATGCAGCGAAAATTGCTGGTCTTACGGTACCCTTCTCTCTTCCAATATTTCCTACAGTGTGAACACCTGTGCGCAAAGAAATTTAATAATTAAATCAAAATGACAAAAAACATTGACTGAATGCACTGTAGACAGTAGTTAATAATATAAATAATCGAATAATATTAAAATTAATGATCAACCATGGTATTACCTATCGCCGACCCTAGAGGAATTAAAATGTGTAGCCATTGTAATGAATAGCCGAAAATAGTTTCTTCGGGAATAGCTTTATAAACAACCCAGGCTAGAAGATTCCCAAAAACAATTTGACCAATGAACCTATACAGTGAAAACGGCGGCTGAAATGAAAACAAGGTCACTTAAGCATTGTCATCCAATATCCAATAGTCATTCATAAAGAAGGATCTATAGCTGTACACGTCATTCGGCATTCATAGATGACTTACTTTTGAGCTCTTTCTCATCTGGTCAGTAATACTTTGTATGTAGCTATCATCCATATTGGCTTCACTAACATATCTGAAATCATGATTGGGAATTAATATTAATATATAGATGCATATTTTAATTATTTCATCCCACAATATTTATGATTCCCAAACTTACTTGGGTATTCGAAACATGTCCCCAAACCACCCCACTCCTCCATAACCAGCAAATAAGCACCACCATACGAAGGCTTGACGATCTCTTTCCAAATAAAAATGGTGAAGACCGAACCATCCTCCAACAAGCCACAAAAAATAGGCAACTACTACGCTCTTGGCCATTTTAATTGTTGATTCAGGTAATCACAGACGGAGACATTAACTTCTTTGGTAATTTCGTGTAAGACACGTAATGAGGACGTCCAGCCAGTCTCATGTAAAGCCACCGTGTCGGTCTATAAATACAAAACAATTTGTTTTAAACAGTTACGGTCACAGGTCACAACCTTACACCTACACACTCTTAAAATCCGAAAAATATAGATATATACGTGGCGAAAAAAGCCACATTCAAGTTCAAATCCAGGGACTTTGTTCCAAATATACAATTTCACAAACCCAACCATATAAGTATAGATCTATTTGAATACTGACGTTTCATGAAACTCTACAATAGATGTAGAATTGAAAACAATTTTAACGAATTAATTATACGTTTATATGTCACATATATACCAGACTTTTCCCTCATCTACCACATTGTCATTTTCAGGCAGACAAAACCAACACACATGCAGCGTTGCTGAAGGACTTTTGGAGTGAACAGCATTGAATCAATTCTAATTATATGGGCTGACAATGGGAGTAAAGTAAAACAGGGTTAATAATGACACTGAAATATTGAGCATAGCTGTATCATCGAAACTTTGTTTAGTTTACCATTACTAAAATTTATATAACTCAAAGGGTTTAGAATACTCATTCAAACATATGATCCACGTGTAAAACCTGTCCGTATACTCGCGAATCAGCTCTAAAGCAACGTGTTGGATTTTAGTAGGTTTAAAACTCTTTATATAATAAAGTACATTAAGATTTAATATAAATATACAACGACTACGAAACGTTTCAGATCGACACATATTTAAAACTGCAAAAGGTCTTTGATCACTATTGATAACCTTGTAGTCTAATATTGATAAAAATTAAAAGTTCTATGGAACAAGACTGATTCCGTATAATTACATCCTTCAAGAACAATAATTCCAGGGAATCGTTTAATTGATTACAGGCAGCACTTCACAGATCTCCGTCCTCCACCCACAAACCAATTAACTTTGCTTATCAGGAATTGCTGCCGTAGCTTTAGAAAGTATTTAAATATTAACAATATTTCTATCAACTGTATACAAAAATATCAATGAAGCTATAAATTACATTACGCTCATATCAAGATTCCAAAAATAATAAACATCATATATAATAATTTACACTACAAACATTAAATTCTACAATGATACCACAAACTTGATTGCAATTATTACTACAGTTATTCGCTTCGATTGAGCATTGTACTCTACATATAATTTAATAATTTGCAATTAGCCTAGAATAAAACTTGAAAACAACAATAATTTGCTTTTTAAATATTGTTAATTATTGTAAATAACAAACAATTTCCCGTCATACATACACAGCAAAACGTCAGAATAAAAAATGTCAATGTGCTCATAATTTATAGCACATGTATATCTCTGCAAATATTAATAAATATACTTGAATCTTTAATAATACATATATGAATACGATAGGATTTTATTTCGTTAATTATTATGTATAATTAATTATGTAATTATTAAGATGTTATATCATTATTGATTCATCCCCACAAAAAGTACCTGCAACTTACTTACATTCAACAGGTTTCATCGAAATGATGGAATAAGCGCCATTGAGCCATGATAATATTTCGAGGAAACATTCATTCAACCACAAGTGCGCTTCCGCATGAGCTCTTATTTCACTCCGAATCGGGACTACTCTGAGAATCTGCCGGGGATCCCACAATATCCGTTTAATTTGCACGGCTGATTTCTAAAATAATTGATAAAAAAAATATGTATTTTATTTATTTTATTAATTAATAAATATAAATGAATAAACGACGTGAAGTCCAGCCAATAAATTGCATGCTGTAAAGAATGAACAAGTAACAAAATTAATAGTATATTCTTTCCTGTCAGAAATTAAAAAATAATAAATTTATTAGTATTTAGTATACTAATTAATATACAAAAATTTAAACCGCACAAACCACAATGAGACAGACCGGCTGCCGAGACTTCTTACGTTGAGGAACGGCTGATTTGTACTGAAACAAAATAAAAATGGGATTATTTACACTGTGATGCAGTCCCGGCTTTAAAGCTTACGTGGCTAGACTAAATAATAAATACATTTTGTATATAATAGTAATTTACACACATATACATATATACTAGATACATACATAGATATATACAAAAATGTTTTTGAACCTATTAGGTGTGGTACATAGGTGAGAAATCATTAGCATTTAGTGTAGCTAATTATAGGCCAGTCGCGACGACGACGGTGACTTTTATCTGATAAACTTTTATCTTTTTTTATCGTATTTATTATCCACTAACATTACAATCCAATTCGATTAAATACCTAAAGCGTGTATGTGTACTTATATTATATATATATTGTTTTAAAGCTAACGAGCTTGAATGCTTCAATTTTCAAAATCAAAAGGGTTAAATATTGTCACGGTCAAATATTTCCGCGGAGGGGATCTTATCCTTACGTGTGGATTGTGGTTTACAAAATATTATCATATGACTTTTACGCTTAACAATCCTTCATGCACTCAAGTTCAATGTTATACATGTTGTGCTTAACTTTGCCTCAAGGCATTTTAAAAGTCTGTCAGCTCACAATGAGAAGGGAAGAAGCATAGTGGTAAGTTTTTGTAGGGAAATATAGAGAAGGGGATATGCAATACAAAAATTACAGGGGAATATCAAGACACCGAAGCCCAGTGTACTTAAGTATAGATATTTCCTTTAATAGAGCATGTAACTTCTTAAATTAAGACCAATTAAATTTTATAATACTGCAGTTACGCAAGCAATAAACTGCATGCAATGTTAAAGAGAAGTGTAAATTTATAATTCGGAACTGTCAGGCTTTCTGTTAAAAACTACAGGATTATAATACTTTATTCTGTATTATGTAGCTGCTTATTGTGCTACTTTTAAAAATAAATAAATAATATTTATAATATAATAATAATTTTTATTTAAAGAATTAAATTATAAAGAACATAATAAAACAAAAATGAGGAAAATGTCGTTTCGTAAATAGTGTTACTTCTTTGAATGCCGGAGAGATAGTAATGTTGTTTATTGGTAAATATTCTCTCTCACGTTACTTAACTCAAAGTACATATTAAGTACATTTGATGCTTTTAGCTTGCGTATATAAACAAACTAAACATGAATTGAAGGTTGATTTGGGGCTTTTGTATTATTCGGCATGACGTTAAAAAAGTGATGGAAGAAAATACGTGGTTTGCTTATGGCATATACATACCTAAATACCTACAGTCGGGTATCACAAATGAGAGATGACTGACTGAAATGCAAATTAATTGGAGTAGTAAGTCAAGTTCGTGCTTATATTTCGGATATCGTGACGCTGCATGATCTTATTTTAGGGTTTTGTTGTTTTTTCATATTGAAGTCGAAGTGTATTTATAAAAGTATATTAGTGTAAGTATAAGATATGCTACAGCGCTGTTACTGTTATTGTAAACTATGCTATCGTTGCTTGATCTCCATTATAACAACACGAGGATCATCTTGGCACAATGTTAATTACCTGCGTTCGTTAAAAATGATGGCACGAACAACCTGTCACCATATATTGTATATAGGTTTTCATATTGTCTGCTCTTATAACTATAATGCTTATATAGTGCGTGAAATTACGGATGTTTACATACTGTCAGTGTATTTTATAGATGTTTTGGCATTCATATTTTATATATGACAACAAAAGTGTGTGCTTATTAAGGTTTAAAAGGATGATTTCCTTCCTGACTGTAAACACTATGGAGATGATGATAATGACAAAATAACATGCAATAATAACGGGAACATCCACGCAGCATTTAAGTTTTTAAGGATTTATTGGATCATTTACAACACATTAATACAAACTATATTGCAGTCAGTTCTTATCAAAATGACACAACCATACAAATAAATTAACTTCCGCTCACTGTCAATTGACTCAACCCTTTTTAAAAGTTGTAAACGCAACGAGTATAAATTGTATAAGTAATACTTATTACACCTAATTATTATTATATAATAACTAGCAATATTCCTCCAATTAAAACATTTGTTTACCCCAACATCCACTTTTGGAGTTTTAAATTTGATTACAAAGGTACGTTGTGTAGCATGTAAGTATATAACGACTTCATCAACTCCCAGCACATTCAGCTAAAATGTGAGGATGAAGTGCGTGTATAACAATTAAATTAAATACTTAACAGTATATAATAATAATACGTTTCTTTTAAATTAAAAAAAACGTTTAAATTAATAATAAATAACAACAAACCAACCATCTATTAGACCGTAAGAAACTTTTTTTTGGTATATAATATTGCAACTATTCAGCTAAAAAGATGTACAGATTGTACATGTCGAGCTTATAAACCTTAATAACCCAAAGACTTAAAACTATGGAGACCAAATTTGCAGATTCACCTATGTACATACATTATATAGGAGAGTATAGGAGATTCGAACACAAACTTAAACTACACCTAAACGTATGTATGTGTATGTGGGGTATATTGTCACGAAAGTCAATTATTTACGTATACCACTCGAATAGAGATTGAGTAACTCATGGCTTATAACAATCTACTAGTTGTCATCTAATTTAATATAACTTTTACGTAGTTATATAGTAATAATTAAAACAAAACCCATGACAAACCAAAGCTCAAAGTTAGTTTCAGCAATTAAATAATTTTGACAACTGCTAATTTTATGTCTGTATACTGGGATTAATAATTGTAAGTGCAACTGAATCTAACGATGTATTTATAGCCAACGCCTCAAAAGTTTGGCAAATTATTAAAAACAATTTTTCTCAATTTGGAACTCTAATGTCGGACATATGAGTAGTGTTAATGAATAATCCCTGGAGTATTTTAGTCAATGGGAATATCAATATTAGTATGTATACTGTAATAAAAATGTCAATCTAATTTGTACCCGCAAAACAATTATCCCGTTTTGTTAATTTTTATACTTTGCCACACTATAATTACAAGAGATTCAAAATAATTCCTGTTCACTACGCCCCGTCACCATATGTATGTATCTTAACTAAATATTGTTAATTTAGTTATGAATTTGGACACAAAACCATTTTAGATCAATAAATATCTGTTTACGTAATCTATATGTAGGAAAGACCATGATATCATAGACAATGCTATACCGCATATGTAGATCCACACTATTAATGCATTTTAATACTTTTACCAAGACCTTTTCACCGGGTAACTCAATGTCCATAAATAAATAATAAGTAAAAAATGTACCGTGCAGACGAGGACTAGAGTCCGTAAATAATATAGGAGAAACAACCTCAAAAAATTTAAGTTTTGTACACCAAGTTTTGTGACCACCATTAAGTACCAGAATAATTTCTCCAGTTAAAATTCAAATTCATATACATATATCATCATCAGAATAGAGTATAGAAATATTGATACACCTACCTTATTTATATATATAGGAAAAACGAGGCGCAGCCATCGCTATACATATATACTTGTGTGGAATACATATGTTAAACTGAACTTAAATAAATTACAAAGGAGCGGTGGAATTTTGTTATACTGTTTGGAACCTAAAATAATTTCTAAATTATTCAACTTCGTTGTCCGGTTAGACAGTACATTTTGTCGTGCTATTTAGTTTTAAAAAAATTGATTTTTACGTTGTTTTCATGCAGGCTATATATGTGCAAGAGACTTATTTATTGCATAATATGTTTATGATGTGGTCCCATTGAAGATCCTCTCCAAGGTCGACTTTTGGCCATGAAGCAGACTGCAGAGGCAACATACATAAGTAGGAGCAACCCGCAGACCACGGAGAGGACGAGAACAGAGTTCCTGGTTGGGCAACTGCCGGTAGGAGTGTATTCTGGTCCGTAACCGGAAGCCCGGCCACCTTCGTATGAGTCGTAGGCATCTTGAGATGGCATGGTGTACTTGGGCACGCTGGGCATCTCCTCATTGAAGTCCAAAACCAAGATTTCTTGACTGAGGGTTAGGTCAGCATTAGTGGCATTGATGAGGTTGGCAGCAGCGCTATCGGACTCAGTGCTTCGACGCTTCCTTCTTCCGTATGACTCGAATTTGTCTCTGCCGTAGGTACATTCCGCCTGGAATTTCATAAATAAATGATCATTTTAAAATTCTTTAAATAAATAGCATACATTTTAGTTATTTTAATAAATTCGTTAAACACTTACAGGAGGGCATGGTCCAAGACAGTACTTAACATTGCACTGGAAGATAACTCCGTATGACTCAGTGAATCTGAATGCTTCATATTCTGAGATCAAAGCAGATTGACTTGCTTGGTTGAACTTAGGGAAGATGGAAGGCTCAACTGGGCAACTGTTAGAATAAATTGAATAAATTTTATTAGTACAATCACTGATTCATTAACAATCACAGGAATTTCAATGTACTGAAATTACTGAATATGCTCAATCCAGCACGGCTGGAGTCAAAGTAATTATTAATAAAGTTGATTATATTTAACTTACCCATCATCATCGATGATAGAGAAGGTTGAGCGGGAATCTTTGGCCATAGCAATGCAGCTGCGAGCGAAAATTCCGTAAGGAGCTGCAAGAAAAAATAATTTTTAAATTTATTTATTATTATTGGGTACACCTCTACAACATGCGCTTCATTTTATCCTCCTGTTTTAACAATTTAAAACTTTTCAGCTGCCAACTAAACTACTAACGTTTTATGGCTTCCTTCACTTACTGTTATTAGGGATTTCAATTCTGAACGTGAGTCTGTCTCCGATTCTAACAGTTTCCACTTCCTTGCTGAAAGCATCCAAAATCCTGATCTTTGGTGGGGGAGCCTCTGGGGCAGATGTGATTGAAATCGTGTCCAAATCTCGGATGGGCATCATTCCAAAAGTAATATTCCGAGAGCTAATGTCGTATGTACATTTTACCTTGTAGATCTTGTCGGCTTTGGTCATGACAACAGAATGGTGTTGGAGAACAACTGTGTTAGTGTACACGCCACCCTGACAAATACAGTTTTCAAATTAGGTAAAAACTGGATGCCCAAAAAGTTATAACAAGTTCGCTATTATATACTTTGCAGACAACAGTACTAATGAGTAATTACTTTACATATAGTAATTATTGCATACTAAACGATTAAAACTGTGATGGTATTGTAAAATGGTGTAAATTCTTACCACGGACTGAGTATTACAATCCTGACCAGAGAGACTGAGGTCAAGCCGGAAGACATCTGAGTCGATGACATCCACATTGCATGTTTCCGATCGTCCCATAGCATAAATCCTTCCATTAAATGGCTTGTTAGTTCTCACTTGAACTGCGATACGAGTGTCTTTGCACTGTACTTGAACTATAATAAAAACCAACAGAGACAAAAAAGTTAGTCAATGTATAGATATACTTACTAAGTATATACATAATTACTATATAGTGTAAAAGCAGATCCTTTGAAAAAGATACAAAAACTATGAGTGAGCATTTTAGAAACTCTTTTTCCACATGTTTTGTAATGAGAATAAATTACAAAGGATAAAATAAACTCGACTGAAGGCTGTTCTATTATTTCCTAAAGGAGCGATTTACCCCAACACTATAGTCCATTTACGCTTCATTTCTTCTTCTCTCATCAGTCAAAGTCAAATTAAAGGAGGTGTTTTTACACGTATATGCGTATGTATACTTACGTGAACGAACCAACCTCCACTTGAGTTAACAATGACTTGAGAGTTTTAATTTCGCTTCTCAATTCCTTCTTTTAATTTCTCTTACAAGATACATATTATATATCATCGATACTGCGATGACACAGGGAAAAAATCAATTGGGATTTGACAACTATTTAACTCACCATCATAGCAGGTACCAGTGTGATCACAGTCTTGACCATCAGTTACAGCATTGACATCAAAAGCGCCATTCCCACCATTTCCAATTCCATTGTTTTCACTCTCCTTAACACTGTTGATACCGCTTCCAAATCCATCCAGCATCCCACTCCCGCTCTTCTCATCGCAGATGTTCTCCTGGTATTGGCCTAAAGGATTTCCATTATCCAGCAATGGTCTCTCAGTATTCAAATAAGTTGCTGGTCCATCAGGCAAGGTACGATGATCCATGTGGTAAAGTTGGCAATTATATCCGGATGCTACTTGGCTCTTAAAGAGGTAGGATCGGCAAAGGAATTCCTCCTCAACTTCACAAGCTCGCTTGCATCCTCCCAATCCACTTGCCTGGAGTTCCTTATCAACGTAGTAGTGAAGGCCAACATAGTGAGCTACGCGATCCATCGACACGCCGACTTTAGCATCCAAGAAGTTCCGCTTCCCCTTGCAAGTTTGATTTCCTTGAAGGCAAAGATTTTCAAAATAATCCACTCCTGAAGCATCGACAAAAGCGGAATCCGGAGCCGTACGACGATCTTCCTCGCTCAGTTGACATTGCAGGGTCACGTAGTTGTATTCAGCGGATCGGCAAGTAAAGCGACGCTGAAAAATCCAACAAAAAAATTATATACAAAAATTGAATAATCATTACATATACACAAGGCTCATTTTTCAACTTCAATGGACACGTGGTCATTACGCACACCACGCACTAACGCACTATACAGTAATTGTACCAAAACCAACAATTACAGGATACATAAAAGTACTACAGCATAAAAGCATGTCTATACACTACGAACCCATACTAAAATTTGACAGAAACGCATTAAAGCACGACAAAATATGGCTTGACCGCTTGAAAGAAACAGATGATCGCTTGGTAGTTAACATTGAGTGAGTTCCTAAACCATGAGTGAACTCAGTCAAATTCCCATTTTCATAAATGCAAAACTTGCACGAATTTCTGGCCTTCCTTACGTTTTAGCAACGCGCCCATTTATAACGTATACGCATAAAAATGCGTTTTGGCATTATTACAAACACGGCAAATTGGATCCATACATCTAGGAATTTTCTTCCGTGATTAACTCACGCAAAATTACAAAACGTATTTTTCAAATCTCTCAGCCGGTAAGGAGTAAAAAGATGGGAAATAGCATATTGTATATCATTTATTATCATCATCAGTCAGTAACATCACATATCCAAAGGCTCCAAAAGAAGCAACATTCGTGTGTCGAAGCTCATGATGATGACGCAGAAAGAACTAAGCCGATGGAACCACGGGGTAAGATTAATACCAGATTAGACCCGAACGTGAAATAACATTCATACTTCCTTTTACTTAATTTGGCTATAGTGCATTGACAATGATTAATGAACGCACGCACAAATGCCAGAGTTTACCAAAACTTTTTTTCCCTATTGTACCTATATCACACGCATATTCATCTGACATAACAGTTCAAACAGGCCTATTCATTCTTTGAAATTTACGTGATTATACGCACTTGCATTGATTAGTTTTTAAACTCATATGTGTGAATGTAGTTGCTTTGTATTGTCTCGCCGGTAGTTTTTTTCCACCGTCCGACCAAGAAAAAGCTACGATGTAGGTAAATATTAGTGAAGCAGTTCCTGTTCCTCCACATAAACTATATACAGCTATAAAGCAACATAAAAACTGTCATTTTAGTTCCACGACTGAAATCTGTCGGATAGAAGAATGTAGAACGTGCGATACTTTTTGATTGCCAACAACATTTATTATTATGCGCCTTCTTCGGAATTAGAAGGAAATAAAAGCTCGTGCTCTTTCTTACAATACCAGGATATACTATACGAAAAGTTTATGATCCCTCCCACTCGCGTTTTATTTGCATTACATGGTGTTGCAGGTACCGGTACTTGCTACAGTTCCTTCAATAAAATACACAACTTGAGAGCGTCTCACAGAATCTGGGTCAGGACTTAAATAAAAACAATATTTGTATTGCACAGAGTCTCGTCCCTAATAAGAGTAGAATTTTCCCACCGGAAATCAATAAGAGGCCTAATTTTTATTCCAATTCCAAAGTCATTATTAAATATGTGCACTTACAAAGGTCGTAACTCACGTTTAGGATTCCATTTAACTTTACAGATTCATTTAACAAAAGGTTATTAAATGCAGGTGGTGCTCATTAAATAACAGAGACCTCCCAACTGCTTCACAAGACCTCGGAAGAGTATATGAGGATTACTAAAATAAAAGAGGAGTAATCCTACAAGTGGCTATATTGAATCCTGACACGAATTTAATTAGTCCTAACTGTTTCAACATGATCCTTTTATAATACATTTTAGCCTCTCTTCATTCCAAGCCACACAAAGGTTAAGGTTGTTTTGTCCTGTAAGATCAACTTGGACGATTATCGCAGGAGTATTTACTTTAACTTACTTTTGTAAACAAACAACAACGAATCCTAGTTTTTTTCCTCTTTGTAAGGAAGACAGGTTGGAGATGTAGGCATGTAATTTATTATCTGAGAAAATCACGGAGAAAATCTTCCTTTTCATTGACAAGCTCTTTCTTAACTCGGGGATGCTCGATCTTTTGGTTTTTACACAGTGAATACAAGTAAAGCTTTGGGTATATCCCGTAAGTTACAAGTAGTAACTGTTTAGGGTTAAGATGACTTAAATCTTCATTCAAAGCTCACAAAGTGCAGTGAAACAAAGTAAAGACTTTAAATGCGAGCGTGATTCCATTTAATGCTGTGAATTCATGTTCTTTTGGCATGAATTACCAAATTACTTAACCCAGCGCACAGCATGCTTAAGTTAGACTGTTAGGCAAATGACATCAAATGCTTGTATAAATCTCATCAAATGTCATGACACATTGTTGTGTAGCAATACAAATATTTAGATTATTCTGTTTCATTCCAAAACTAGAATTTGAAAACAGTAAGGTATATGCATTTCCCGCTGCTATTAAAGACTCCTTCGGAGATGCTGGAAAACTACGCACTTAATAGTTCCTTATGCATGTAAACGTTTTCATCTACAAGTTCATGACCTTAAGTAGCAGGTACAGTATTTTAACAATACTCTTCAACATGTAATAAGTCACATGAAATCTCCAGTTATTATAGTAGAATATGTAGGAAACCCGACTTACCCACGACCTTCAAAAAACGCACAGTTGTAATAATTTGTTTGAAGCGTAGACATGCACTTGAGCATGCTTTCATGCATGTCTTTATTTATTTGTGAAAGAATTCACGGAAATCGTGCACCAATTTAGTTTGGTTGAAGTGTACAACCACAAGAGTCATTTTCAAAAAGTAAACATGACAGTATATTTGTGTAGCACTGCTTGTGTCTTGTTCAATAAATACTGTGAAAGGTAAAGTGTTCAGTTGGGGAAATGGACCAAACAATAGTGATTGTCTCTGACCACTATTACTGTTTTATGTTTACTGTAATAATGACTTCAATTTCAATTTACTCTCGTCCAACCAACTTCAAAAATTCATTAGACAATACAGTGCTTTTACCAAAATCTCAAACATGTTGCATGTTTCATGCGACGAGGAATTTGCACGTACAACATTTTATGCGACGCGAGCTTTTAAAAGGCTGGTGAATCAGGTGTAATTACGATAATTGAATTAGCAGCATCTTCAAACCCCTCTAGCTTCGGTAGCAGAAACGGTATGCAATGTGTCGAGTTTCCATTGTAAATACCGATGCTTGTGAACGAAGTAAAATTCGTTACCACCTAAAACATGTCAGCGAGACTGTAACTATATACATCTCCTTTAGCACTGGGAAGTATCTCACATTGCAATAAGTAATCACAATGTTTACCACGCTTTTTGCGTGTAAAGCCACTTGTTCCACAAGTAAAGTGTCAGCGTCAGCTTGAAGATTCGGCATATAAAGAATGAAGCATGGAACTCTAAGAAAGCCTCCTGGTCCCTAATCTCATAATAACAGGAACAGAGTATTATGCCTTCTCTCACATAAGCGAATAAGGGATGATGAAAGAGAAAAAATGATAATGGGAAAATGTAGGTAAAACTTTGTGCTTCACTGAAGCCGTTATCATTTATGATCATGAGAGCGTGGCCTCATACACCACTGTGTCTACATGGAATACATCCATGGTGATATGATGTAATAATTCGTTGACTCATATGTTTTGCCACCTTGGCTGACAGCTATAAGCATAGACTAAAATACATAAGCTCAAGAGTAAATACATCCCAGTAAGCCACGAATACTCTCAGTCCTAAACGGCAGTTCTTTCTAAATTTGCAAACCATATATTTCCTTCTCTCTATATTTTTACACATACAAGGTAATAATAATGTTCAGCACGTCGTATCTCAAAAAGGCAATCAATCTGTCACCCTTGACAGAAGTAGGTGAGACCCATAAGGATGAGATTATACCTTGTGCCTATATGGTTTTTATTCCAGTAAAAAATTCTGACTGGGTTCATTCAACTGTACTAGGTATTATCGTTTATACATTAAGAATATATAAATTGAATAAACAAAACATATAGCTTCTGTCAATTTTATTTCGTTTAGATCTCGTTTTGAATTATGACAATCTAATGTCTAATTATGGATACCAACTTTAAAAAAATATTTCAAATATTTGTAGCTGTGCATAACTGAAAACGTTAAAAACTTATGAAATGAATGTTGTCACGTCTTGATTCTTAAGTGTGCGCACCCCATAAAACTACAATTCACACGTACTTGGACTATAAGCCCTAAGCTATTAAAATGATGTGAATTTGTTTTTATTCAAACAGGTGTGTAAGCCACAGAAGTAGCTTTTTTAGTTGGAATATTAAACTTCCGTTAGAGTGCAAGCTAACTTCCAAGCCAAATGTATTTGTATGTACATTTCAGTCTAAGAAATAAAATTTCTCATTCATTATTTCCTGCTGGCATTACTAAGATACATGTCTCAGAGTTCCTATGATGAATACAAAAAACATTCGACCTAGGATTTTGGTTAAAATAACAAAAAATAATAACAAGCATCATCACAATCAGGAACAAAGTTCAAACTGCTGGTACACATATGAGTTTTAAAAGGAGGAAATAGTATACGGGACAAAAGTGCGTTATGTGCATACGTGCAATCAGGTAGTAATAAGCTTCATTCACTCCCGTAGTTTCAACACCACAAGCTTATTTACTAGTATCAAAACATTGATCTGACATACACGTGTAATGATTAATTCAATTTTCCACTAAGTTGGCTATAGAATCTCAAAATCACAAAAAACCAAGTAAAGCTGACGGGTATATGGGATGGAAGGCAATATATGAGGTAAGATTATGAGATGAAATGATTAACTAGAATACAATGAGGTTCCTTGCAAGGCAATTTTTTATTCTGTGAGTGCAGAAAGTACGGGACGCAATATAATAACCCACTTAATCATCTTGGTATTAAGTATAATATAAGCCTCATCCCAGAGCATCCTGACCGGACCAGCCAATATGTGTGCGTATGTGTGTTTATACAAGACAAATATTTTGTTCCGCATCGTTGAAGCGTTGAAATGAAGATATAAAGTGGAAAAACGTTGGACTTAACTGTATTCTCAGGGAGCCGTATAAATACACCCAAACATTAGCAAGGGTAATAACGTCAAGTCATATACATAAGGGCCTTCGTTACGTAATCAACGTCGTATGCATGCCTGGCTTTGCTATATATGAGCTCGCGGGTTCATCATGATCGCGTTAAAAGATTGAACATACGCCCGTGTAGAACACAGCATAGTGTATGTATCATATGTCATTTCCAAGCTAAAACACTATAAAGTCCCTATATACATATATAGCAAATATTTGCCATTACACCAGAATAAAAACTCGTAAAATCTCATAAAAGTCTTGAATAATTACAAGAACTGGAAAGTAATAATTTTTTCGTTTATTATTTTTGTTGACGCTGAACTTTCAGTGAGCATTCAAGATGATCGACTGAGCTCGTATTTTTTGCTACACCCTGAACTCAACTTGCATAATACCATCATCAGTAATGGTACACGGTGAAACGAAGCATATAGTCAACCTGTGTACATTATCACATATAAGAAAATAAATGCTCTTCCATGTAACCTAACTGACCATGCCACTGACTGACCATTCTACATTCTGCTTCACCCCTCACCCGTAAAAGTAAACATTGCTTTTGAGCATTAAAGCAGTAAAACGAAAAAAAACAGTAAAATAACAGTAGACAAGTTACAATTGATCTGCTTTGCTTCCTTAAATGTTCAACTCCATCGATTCATATAGCTTGTTAGTAAGTTTTAATATCTATGTCTAGAATTTGTTTTAGGGATGTACTTTCTGGGCTTAGTCTTATGTATGCAAAATTTGAGGATTTAATTATGTGAATAACTATACTAAAGCAATATCGCTAATTATCTATAAAGCAGTATGTGTTATTGCATTGCTATATAAAATGCCAAATATTAAGCATGAAGTATCTTCAGTCATAATTTAATTGTTTACAGCGTGTACATGCAAATTTAATAATTATTTTCCAATTCTCACCTCATTCAGACAAGCTGCAAGACAGGCCTCTTTCGTGGACGTGAAGATCAAGGAGTTGTCAAAGTTTCGGAGCATTTTGTTCGGGACACGCTCAAAGGTCCATGGTCTGGAGCATACTTTTTCTGAAATTCATAGAAATATATTGACAATTAGTTTTCTTTGTAAGTAATTACATATTATCATGCAACATGTGTAATAATAACATGCTAAAATTGGCACTCCAAGTGGCGTACACAAACTATTCATTTGGGAAGGATTGAAATGTCGTTATTATTAGAAAGAAACAGTATGTAGCTGAAGTTAGTAAGAGTTAGTTCTCAGCAGAATACAATGAGATGTCAACGTATGTACATTCCACCCCTGAAAGAAACACCTTCCATCTTTGCAGACATTCTTTGTTCATAGAAGTATAATCTAAAGATCACGATCATGACGACTGATTAGCTTGAAGGAATGGACGCACTGCTATAAAAAGAATCCAAACTATTTTCTCACAACATAATTAACATTGAAGCAATCAGGTTAACAACGTTGTAGGAACTCAATTGACAAGAGTATTTCAAGTAAAACATTAATTCTCTAATGTTCTTGATTACAACAGGAGATAATTTCCCAGTGACAATGCAATGATTCACATAAACTAATAGTTAGCTTCCACAATAATTGCAAGATTCCGCCCTTAAGATATTAATCCAACAACGGTCGGTTTTATTTGTCCTGTTGCTCCAAAAAAGCTGTCAACCCGGTTCTCAAGTCAATCTAATAGGATGTATCTGGCGATCAGTGTGGCTAATAAAGTAATTAATCTTGTACTTTATATGCGTTTCAGTATCATGGACTTCAATAACAAATTCCTTGTAAAAAAAATCTGTTGTTCTCGTTTATTCATCTGTTGCGCTGAGATTAAGATCGCTAATGAAAGCTATATTTATAAGATTCCGCCATAAAACATTCATTAATTCCAGCAGTCTTGATCATTTAAGTTAAACTTTGAGATAACATCTTTCTCACAATTTTAAGTTCCCATATGAGATTACATACATAAGAAATGTGCCTTTACTGTCCTGAACTATATTTGCCTTATCATTCACAGGGTGTCACTTCCTGTCTGTCTGCATGTCTCTGTCTGTGGGTTCTGATTATGTAATACTTAATACAGTGATGCACTTGATGATGGTGGTGCTTCTCGCGTTTATCTCCCTTTTAACGACGTCTAGGCAAGCTATTATTTGCATTATTTCCACTTGTTTAACATTGTACACCTGACCTTAACTGCAATAAAATCCACTTAGCACAGTAAGCAAAAACGCGAACAACTAGTAGATAGTTGAATCTCATATCATGCAACTCATATGCACCTATTTTATACATTAGTATTCAGAGGCAGAATTCCTATGACCGGTGCAATTATTGCAACGCCAAGCAAATCCCATGTTTTCAGGTTTACTACAACGTCAAATTTTGCTTTATTGGTTAACCGTGCAGGGTGCAGGTAAAAAAGGTTAAGGAGCCTTTGACGGCAGGTACACCTACCTGTATCTCTATGCAAAATGCTAGCATGGAATTTTTTAATCCTGCTAAAAAATTTTGACATGCAAAGTCATAACATTCCCAAGTACTAAATAAACTAGAATAGTAATAATTTGTGCTTATTCCCCATAAAATCACTGACGACAAAATTATTTCTTCCATTCGTAGTGCCACAGTGCTTTATGCATCCTCCGTTAAAAATTAGAGCCGTCGTAAAATTTAACGTCACACAGAAACTTGCATATTATGGCAATATAAAAGATATTGCAGGGAAAAAAATATAAGGAACTTGATGATTTTTCGTAATCATGCTTCGCAGTAACCACTACTTACTCAGGTTCCGAATGAAAATTTGTTGAGTCCAGCCTGTCCACAAAGGACATACGGATGCAGTATTAACATTTAATTATATATGATGATTACTGCCAGGTTATTCACTTAATAGTTTTAGAAAAGATGACAATGCGGTACTGCCCAACATTCAAGCTTCGCAGTATTACTTCATTTTTACGGCATTGTAGCTCTATCATTGTCTCTGAAGATACACTGAGGATGCAATATCGAATCAGGACACAATGCAACTGCCCAACCCTTAACACGAATTTGTACAGTTTAGTCCGATTCCATGCTTATTGAATCCACAAAATTACCTATCAATTTGAATGTGGAGCAGTGTCTTCTGATTTAAGTAACAAGTCTACTGCTCAACTGAGTGTGACAGAACGTTACAGAGAGGCTACTAAATCTTTTCAAAATGTGTAGGAGAAGCTGTAATTTCCTCTCGTTATATATTAAAAGGTGGAGACTCTGCACTTGAGTTTTTGGAAATGTCTACGTAGTACGTACATATGGGAATACATGATCCACTTCGGGGTATTAAAGTAATTTCGTGATGCGACGCTCAATTTAATTTCAATTTTTCCCTGGGTACTCCACCCCACAATGAATGAGTGTCACAGTAGTAGGTGCAAGGGATTGAATATTTTGTAGGTGACATTGACAATGTCATCATTTTCAAATTCGTAGAAGGAATTACACCGTGTAAATTATGTGGCTTCGTTTCTACTGTAGCTATCAAATGTAGATACGTGTATTATATTGAATACTTATTCTGATCTGTTCACACACGTTAAGTCAGTAGTGACATACTGTCAGAATATAGACTGCAAGAAGTTACCTATACAATTGAATTCCAACAACCATCAACGTAGACCGTAACTATTAGTTATGGGAAATCCAATACAATGCCGATATAGCATTGAGACGTCAAAATGTAAGCGGTTGGTGAGCAATCACGTCTGATTTTGGTTTAAACCCATATAAACAGTTGTTTCCTCGGCTCATCAAAACTGTTCCAAACCCCATATACTATATACTATAGCCAAAAGGAATACCGATTGCCCTGGTTTATATGCATTCACATATGGAATCAATTGCGAATCAACTTGATTCCATATGATTGAACTCTATAATAGGATTTTATGGCAAATGATCAGCTCTACAGTATTGTTACACCTGTAAAAGACACTGCAAGGTGCAGGGAAAATTGGTTCACATGCTATCAATTCCCCTCTAAACTATATACTTGAGAGTCTTGGCAGGGCTTTGTAGGTTGTGTGGAAATACCATGCGAAAGGTGATGATAACCTCGGATAATAAACAGTTTTATTGAATGGACAATGGGACTTACCGGCATAGCTTCAAGCCTATTGTAAACTCATAGAATTTGTTACTATGGATCTAGATTTCTTGTACGTATTGTTGCTTGTGCACACATCTATATCTACCTACCTTTTATTCATTATTGTAATCAACCCAGTTCGATGTAGCGTGATCGATCGTGTATATGAGTGCAAAGGTAATTGCGGTACATAAAAGAACTACAAGAGGATTCTCAGGAACTGAATTCAAAGTCGGGCTAGCCGCTATGTGAACGTAATCGTCATCCTGAGAAAAACTGCACTGTAAACACAATACCCAACTTGCTACACAAAGCTCATCCAAATTTTAATGTATAAAATAGTTTCTTATGTAATCAGAAGCTGGAGTGAGGAATCACTTTATATAACAACGAAAGAATAATGACACAATCGTCGTCGGCAAGTCAGAAGAACTAAATTGGAATATAATTATGAATCACCGGGATTTTTTGCTGTGTGCAACGTGCAGCATTTTATTTTGCTGACGGGAGTGCATAATATGTTGCTATAAGGAATCTATTACAGGCGTCCGCTCACATGCTAAGCTCGCATGCCTACAACAATACAAATGAACAGGACTCTCCGCAGGAAGTTCCTTGAATCATTGTTGATTTGACAGCAACAACCTGTCTATGCTGAGAAACACTGCTTATAACACCGATTACAAGCTTCACCTGCTACATAGCCACAGGTTCTGAATAATTTAATTTATTCCAGCGACGACGGTGTGTGCTTTCAATCTTTTCCGCACATTCGATCTCCCGGTGAAACAAGTGGAAAAGTGCAGCAAAGCACATTTGACCACTACCAATTACCAATACGGAAGCTTACGTTACTTAATCGTTTGTCCATGTTTCTGAAAACGTATGCAGAAATGTATGTATGTTAGAATAGGAGCAAATGGCTGAGAAAAGAGGAAGTTTGGCGGTGGAAATGAAAGTCAATTTACAGAAAATCCGACCATATTAATTACCAGCAATAATACTTTTGCTGTTACCACAAATTACTTCAGTGATTGCAAGTAACGGGCAATTTGACTCATCAACAACTCAATTCCCTAATCTGCTGGATCTCTATTTTGCAGTGACATATGAAGTTGCTACTATATGTACTAATAATAAGTAAAGCCATTTCGTGGACTCTTAATGATACTACATGATGGACTTATCCCACGAATCTTCACACAATACTGCTGAACTTGTGGCCACTAGCAGTAGTTGATTGAAGCTTGTGGCAATGGAGCACGGCAAGTGACAACACGTTGTTGGAGCTTATCGCTGCTAATCGTGATAGTGTCTAAATACTTGGTTGGACAAATTGTGCCGCCTCAAGGTACGTGATTTACAGTTTAGACAGATTATTTATGCCAAAAGGATGGAAGGACTCTCCGCTAAATGCTTGTGTAGCCTCAAAGGGAGACAATTACAAATAGCGTGAAGCTCATGCGGGAACGCATTCAATTTAATCTCCATAAGCACAAGGGGTAGAAAATAATGTTCAATACATCTAAAATGGACAGGTGGACAAAGAACTTACCAGATCGAATGTGAAGCTTGACCATGTAGTACATCGAGGCAGCCTTTTGTGGTGTAGCACTGGGATTGTGAGCTGTGGTGTCATTCTGCAGAAGACACAACGTTTCCTGCATCGGAGCTAACGGATTCACCACAAAGCTGCGAGATCAACACAAAACAAAAACATTTGTCATTTTCAGGCACATATTCGAGATATTTTACAAGACTCAACTATTACAGCACCACTTTGTATTTATAATAGGCATTTGTAAACCACATCTTGCACGTATTTTACAGTGGAACAGCACAGCTGAAATCATCCATGTATTAATCATATTTAGATTCTGCGTTTATAACCCTCATCATCTTTACGCATAATGCTGAGTGCACGCTTCTACGCACATTCCCTCATTTTACAGATATTTCCTGCACAAACTTTGAAATTTTAGCTTGCGGTAACCTTTTAATTAAATTCGCAGTTACGCATTTTTCCTTTGAACTTGATCTTGAGTAGGCCGTGGCCGTTTAAGCATACTCATTTGACTGACTAGAATATTCATATTATCCTTACTTAAGAGCTCGGCACTGATTTGTTTCATTATATAATTCCATGCGTTTTGTTATGTGGAATTTACCAAGTTGTGACAATACGGAGAGAGACAGAATCAAGGGAAATGAGATTAGGACCGAGAGACAAAAACCAGTCAATAATAAAGTCTGGCTCAGATTTTATGTCCTTTTTAGTAGGAACCAGCACATGAGTGCCTTTTGAGATTCCTAGAGTTGACAATTTTTGGAAGGAAAAACGGAACGAGACACTTTTGTGTTGTTGTCTCGTCTCAACTGTTAGGACATGTCCCGTAGGCATTAAAAAACGAAGGTAATGAATTCTTTTAAGTAAATTGTGAAAATCCCATAAAATTGTGGGATTTCAAATCTTCAATCAATCCTTATAATAGACTCCCCCCTGTGCGGGTTCTTGTTGAGGCTTGAAATGAACAGGGATAAGTTAAAGTCACGTACTAAACGTACAAAGAATTAACGGTTTCAGGAATTCAATTTGTGCAACTGTTGATAGAAAATTACATCGATACAATTAAAAGAACCTGCTCAGTCTGAGCAAAATACTATAATAAAGAGCATAGATTGAGACAAGATGTGCTTTGTTAATCTCATCCACGTAGGAGGCTTGCTTCTGTAGCTCTACACACTTGGCAGCCGAATGAACAAAAACCATGAAATTAAATGGAAACAATTCCGAACTCGAAGTGTTTCACACAAAATGAGCACACATTCAGACCGAATTCACAGTTTTAAAGAAGCTTCAATACCTACGTACTCATATAATAGAGTCAAATTACCGTGCACCTACCCAATTCATTTACCTTCATATAAAACCTCATCAGCTCTTCTGGGGTCTTGAAATTATTAAAATAATTCTAATTAAGATATTATTTGGCATAGCGAAACAGCTCTTGTCAAGAGATATTGGGGAGTAATAATTAAAAATTTGGATCACATTTTGGATCCCGACGTAAAAAGTTACGGTACCGCCGAGGATAATAACTTCCTGAAAAATCAGTAAAGCTAATACTTAGTACAGCATACAGACGACGTACAAGAGCTGTAGGGCATTAAGATCTACAGCGTAGAGTTACCAAGCAAAAAGTATGCGGAGTTTATTTTAATTAATGGTTGGACGAGTAAGTATGGCAAGAAGGAAACATAATTGTCATCATCGCTATTTATTATGAGCAACATGATGACGAAGTACATATAGCTTCATACATAACATCAACTTAAATTCTGCTCAAAAGGGACTGTTCAAGTAGAACGTTTACTTTAGGCACTGGTTCTAACTAAATAGGAAGAAGCTGTATCATATATGAAATTCAGCAAAATTATTTTAGTCAAAGAAAATATTCTTGAGAGGGCGCACGGCGAATTTGTAGAAATTATATTTAATATTTTTTTTAGTATGAGACAACATCTCGTATAGACATCTTGGCATTATGTAATGCCTAGATAAAGAACTTTGGCACAGCAAACTGTACCCAAATGGGATTTATTCACCACTACTCTGCTATTACTTCAACAATACCGGGATTACCACAAATTAAAAGGATTCAAAACCGTCATGCAATTGCAGTTTGATAAAACGTATTCCATATCGTGCGAGCGAGCTGCAAGGTTGCCCAAGCAAGAATTGCAAACCATAGTGTTAATAGGTGAATCCAACCTACACTAACTTCACATATCGACAGTTACAGCAGTGATAAAGTCAACAAAAATAATCATCCAATCTTTATGTTCATCTCCATTTATTTCCTCCCCAATGACATGATCATCATGATTATTTCTGATAAATAGCAGGGGTAAACCTGACTGAAGGTAATTTTTATATTCCTGATCCTCATGAAAACTGGCTTCGAGAATAAATTTACGATTGATTCTATAACAAGGTATACAGTTTAATTAATTTTTATGCAAAGTGCACGGGGTATCCTATGTTATAATTTAGGGTTTCTATCCAATAATGGAATTTTTATAGCGCAAGAAAGTTAATAAAACAGCTATGATCATGTCAATAGACGTCATTAAGGATGACACTTGACCTCTCGGTCATCCAAGAGATAAAATATGAGGTGCTGAAGAGCATCCCCAACGGTCTCGGTGTAGTACCAAGAGCATAAAAACCAGTAAAAGTATTGTTAACTAATCAACAGGCCAATATTTTACCTTCTGTTGTAATGCAGTCAACTCAACAAAACCAACCGGCTAATCATGACCAGCGTTTTACGCACTCGTTACATTATCTACATTGCCCTGGCTAATTGGAATCACAAGGTTCAAAATACAAACTTACAACTTTATTATTCCTGTGTTTTAACTTCAGAAATTCGTTAAATTAATTTTAAAAGTTGAACAAATAAAAATACGCTCATTAGTCTCTGTAAATTAAATAATGAAATTTACTTTATATTATTAAGAGTTACTTAGCTAACTGAGCATATGACAATAAGATGTTAACTTCCGCGAAACAATATTTGCATTTTCAATTAACGTTTCCCCGCATGGTTTCAGGAATTCTCAGTGTGAGTTGTCACATTTAGTACTTCCAAAATGTATATAACGTTGTGAAATATAATCAACTTACATATTAAGTTTGTACTATAGAGGAACCTGTGTATGGAGAAAGGAAGGAAGGATATTTCACTCTTGAGGGTTTAAACACAGGTTGAATAATCGCAGACAACAGATGTAATAAGATCAGATGTGATAAGATAATAGTATAGTAGATACTTTTATTGTTGTATAAATATGTACCTAATACGACATTATATTCCACACATATATAAAGCTTTCCTGCGAGTACAGGTCACTTACCTAAATGCCGCCGCAGCACACTCAGGCTCCTGTCGACACCATCCTTGACATTCATGCAATGATAAATTCCTGATGGAATAGTAAGTATTTCCTCTGTAGTCCAAATCCGTAAGTTTCTCAAACCCAGTCAGGCCTGTGAGAATCCAAGAGAACATGATACCAATTAACTACATTTGTGTACACAGCTCCGGACTCTTACTTACACGACTCCTATATATGTACATACTTTAAAAGTCAGTCGTAAGAATGTTTGTCGGTGGAACAAAAGGAAGGAATTCTGAACTGTGATCTACTGTAGACATAGAGGATGGGGTAAACAACTCTATTCGTTAATAGCTAATGACATATGATGACGAGAATTGCTGGACTACGGAAATTAAAAAAAACACGAGCTACACCACAACGGGGACAATTTACTAAAAGCGAAAATACTTGAACGAAAAAGGTAATCTATAAAGTAGAAGTCATGTGTATCATAGTAACAAACCTACTTTTTAAGGCAAGAGTTTTCCCGACTTTCAAGGCTGTGTGATTTTAAAGGATTTTTACGGGAGGTAATGTGTGTTGGGCCGGGTATTGTGTTAAACGATGGCCAATAGGTGAAAGACCATAAGGATTCAGCGAAACAAAAATACAAGATTATATTAGATACGTTAATAGTTATTATGGTTATGCGTTGATAAGTTCTGGGAAGAATTACGCTTCCAAAACTAATTACTAAAACTAATTAAGGTTCAAATTGAGATTTCAGATAAGATAATATACTAAAGTAAAGTGAGTGTCTCATCGTTCATGTTTTACGAATTTCCAGGCATAGAATGTTATAGAGGTTTTTGGTTAATTCCTTTCACATCTATTGCACTGCTTGAATTTACAAGTGCAAAAAATAGTAGTCAAATGTGTTTAGGTTGAAATAACAACATGCATATTTTAACTTGAGGAGTCCATTTGGTTGTCACATACTAGTTTTTAGTACTCATTTAAGGTAATTTTTACATGGAATGTTGTGAAATTTGAACGTGAAGTTTAAGCGTTTTCTGTGGAGTGTTAAGGCACCCAGGGCTATAAACTATCATGAGAATTATTTGAGTCAACTTACCGTGTACTGAAACGAATTGTCCTAATGTAAATGACAAAAGGGCCAAGTTCAATAATCCCCTTCTCAGCATCTGTAACAAGAACAAGAGAAATACAAGATTAATTTGCATGTCTGCATGTTATAGCAGAAGAGTGTATGGAGGTTCTGGGGAAACGGTGAGTAGGTGAGTTGCATTATTACAACCCACCAGATATGCACTTTACCCAGGTAGTATTTTATTTACACCTCCTCGTGTCTCATATACTTCACGTTTTATTGTCACCGTCTTTATCATCCTCTCGAGGCAATGAAATGAACCCCTGGCTCACCCAACATTACATTCGACAATTACTTTGATAATTTATGCCACATATATTTACTATTTTTCCCTACTGGCTCTGGTTCGTAAAAATCAGGAAGCAGAACTGAATGAGCAGCCTTGGTGCTTGTAATTCCAAGTCATTTAATAATAGAATCAACCACCTGTACAGTGTAGCCGCTATATATAATATATATGCTATATACCTACTTTCATATTACTGCCACACTATTGAGATGTAAATGACAAACTGCATTTTTGCTTTATTTCGAATGAATAACCTGAATCTAGGTATAACTGTGCATTTTTAATGAAATTTTCATATCCCCAAACGAAAGATATTATTAACACGCTTCCTAAAACAAATGACTAATCCTCTGCACTACTAACACCATGCTAGACTGCAGTTCTCAACGAACGAATATTACATTACGGCAAGTTTTTTTATCTGATGAAACTTTAATACGGAACTTTTACACCTCAACTTTATGTTTAACTTTAGCTTCTTCCTTGTATAAAAGTGTGTACATAATAAAGAAACGGAGATGCGAATTGGGGATAAAGATTTCACTGATCATAACTCGACTTAATTTGATTCACGAACTCATCACACGTAAAATCCGCAATGCTCGACTGGAATATATCGTCTCTTTGTTTATTTTATATTTATCAAATGATCAATCGCTTGTTTTTTTCCGGTTTTCAACGCAAGGTTTCTTACTTTTACCAACATATCATACCGCAGTATAATAAGTACACACAAAAAATGAGTGGTAGAAAGTTAATATGGAATTTCCTATGCAATGCCTAATGAAGGATTTTCAATATTTGTTGAGTACTACAAGCAAAAACAATGGAATAATCTAACCAATTTTTGTAATAAAGAACAAGTTTTCCTCTTCTGTTATTGTTGTTAAAATTTGCAAGACAATACACACAAGTAAATGATTGCAGGCATATAATTAGTAAATACTGTTGTTCTTCATTTCTGCAATTGAGTCCTTCAATCCTGTGCTGTTTCTCTGTCGAATTAGTCGAGAAACAACGGGAATATTTGCATTGATCCGCTATGAGCATCGTTTTCAATTACAAGTTACAACTGTTTTGGTAAAATAATCGACTATTCGATCAGCATATAGCTCATGTACTTGCATTCTATGTAGTCTTCGTGAGTGAATATACGAAATAGGAATCAATTTGTCAGATACCGTTTATTTGGGAAGATTGAAAAGTTTTTATTGCAAATAGAAAGGTGACGGACTGCATAATGGGTGAGGAATTGTAGATTCTGACATTTGCCTATATAATATAGCAATGTATACGTTTAGAGTTTGCAAAGGAAATTTCACTGTTATGTAATGAAGGTCCGTTGATTCTGAATGAAACTGATACATACTTTTGAGTCTCCGCGAACAAAGAAATCCATGTGTATTTATCTGATTATCAGAGGAAAGTACTTTAAGATTGTTTTCAAATTGCCTTCATCCACAGTTCTAGGTAAACATTACATGAAAAAAAAACTGACAATAAAAAAAAAGTTAGATGGACATTAGGTGTCAAAGTCAAATATTTTTTTTAAAGATCTACAAAAGGTGTTGTAAATCATTTTTAGTTTTAAAAAGTCTGAACGGGGGTATACGGTGTGAAGACTTGCGATGGGAGTTCTAGCATCAACGTCAATCTTTCTTTGCTTGATGGAACCTGCGAAGATGCAGGAGTATGAAGTTACAGAGAGGTAAGGTATAAACCTTTAAGAGCTCCAGTGATTTTGTTGTGCTCAAGCTTTAAGCCTGTGTTTCCTATACATAGGATACGGTATAAAAGGTAACGGTTCGAATCAAAAGTGCAGCATTACGCAAGTATACACGACAGGGAAATTCGCCTTGGTCATCTTACCGCTATGATCTTTATGGTTTCAACGTATCACGGTCATATGCGTATCACTGTGACGGTAATTCTCTTTCACACGATGCGAATCCGAGTCCATTGCAATATAAATACCAAGTGACAGCACAGGACCAGTCCGAACATTCTTTATAATTTACTGCCCCAGACTGAGAGTGTCAGTACTTGAGCAAATGTTGTCCTACAACGTTGCTCAGCACGATCCAAACCAAGATTATGACGCTATCAGTTGTTTAATGTGTCCATCATTGTCTAAGTCTCATGCCATGATCCTCTGCCTTTACCTCTTCTTTCAAGTCAAAAGCCAATCAACTAAGATGATGCTTAATATTATAGATTTAATACAATGCAAACTTATATCCTTCCATCACTTATGCATAAGTATATGATAGGTAACCATATGTACGCATATGTATTTAAATACATATTGCTAGTTCTAATCGTAATTTTGTATTGTGTCTCTATACAGATGCAGCTCTAAACAGTTACGGGCTATCATTTTCCCATTAGTTTATGATTCAAAAGTCTAGCTCGTCTAAAGTGATTCCTTATATGGAGTAAGTGGATCTTCCTGTAGGAAAATTGGCCTGTACCTCAATGTCAAGCTTGGCAGGTTCCTTGCCAAAATATTCAACAATGTTAGTTAAAACAAACAACGATTCCGAGATTCTATTATGTATGCTAAGGTCCATGGTAGCTTTAGCTTTGTAATTGGAATGCTTTATTTAAAATTACACAATCATTCGATGCGTAATGGCTGGATAGTTGAGGTATATACATACCTGAGTTCTCACATATTGTATTCAAGGAATTATGGTACCTATGCAATGAAAATATTTGAAACGTATTGAACACGATTCTTGCTGTCCGAGTGCCAAGAAAAATATTTGTGCTGGAAATTAATTAGAGAAGTACGTATCGTTGATACAAGAACATAAATGAAGAATACACATGCATAAGTGTTCCTCTCAACTACGTTTGAACTGATGCAGTGTGTGTTGATGATTGTCTTGTATAGCGCAGATCAAGTCTGTACTCAATTTCTTTCATTAAATTTGCATAAAATGCATATATACAAGGTTCAAGAGAGCGTGACAACATAAAAGTTTATTTCTGCCAGGTGGTATGACATGATAGTTTCGTTTCCTTGAGGTCTGCACTAGCCTGCCATTTGTTTGGACTGCTAGATAAGATGGATGTCGTAATAGAAATCCCGGTGCATATGTTATTATTGTGTGTACACTTGTGCCACAATCGAACTAAAAAAATGGTTATTCGGCCACATCTGGCAATAAAAATATTTATACTTCAAAATCCGGGCCACATATGATATGCCAATTATGACTCGTAAAAATGTAATAATAGTGTCACATTTGCATTGGCCGTGGGCTTATTCCTGCCAAAACTCAATTGCCTAGAATGAATTCAGTATCACAACACATTGGAATGAAGAGTAAGGCATACAGGAATGCGTGTGAATGAGGAAGATCTATAACATGTCTGATTATGTTTATGATGCTGTGTATATATATGTTAGTATTCAAGAGGATGAGCTTATGTATATGGAGGTATCTACTATTTACTTTGTATATGGAAAAGGGAACCAGAAATAAAAGGATAAAAGAAAAATTGGAAGGATTCATCGACCTCTTCTGCTCATTTGGTAGGTTGTAATACATATTTCAAGATATTGCTTACATGAATATAATTACATGGGTACACGACACATCGTTACTCTCTCGTAGAGCAGAAAGAAATAATGCTCTGGTAACTGATGACGAGAAACTATAGTGGCTGTGAGCTGTGAGTGCATTTCGCGTAAACGCAACTACTTATATAATGTCTCTTGTGTAAGTGCAAGGGTTTCTTGTAGATAAGTTTCTTGCATTTTCTTTTATTCTATGCGTTCTCAAGATTGCATTGGAAACATAGGAAAGCTGTATACGCTCGCTACTCATTGAATTCCATCTAATTGTACCACTACATACACAGGTATGTAGATACATAATGACCAGGTAGGACATAATCTACATGCTAAAACTCATACAAAATTGCTGTGTGTGTAGTAACTTGTGTGTGTATACTCCAGTATTTTAAAGAGTCTCGGAGAGTTAAAGAGGCTCTCATCACCAACGCAGCAATATACTTTTCTCAAACTTAGCTCGTCTTTTTTGTTTTTTTTCTGCGGTTGGCAAGGAATGCGTGACACCGTCTGACAACATACATTGCATTAAGTATAGGTATGCAGACATCTACCGCTGCACTGTTATGATAGCTCCGTATATAATACTCAGATTCCAACAACTCACCACATATTCAGTATCCATCTTCAATTCAGAGATAATATGAATTATAGGTGCATACATACTTCCCTGTATTAAAGATACATGCGCCTCCGTGTTTTTGATACATTCTTTACTAAATGTCTATAGAATCGAACCAGAACTATCGCATAGGGAATACTGCCAACGGAAGAAGACTCAAAATAGGAAGCAAAGTGTATTAGCAAAATTATTTTTACTTCCAATCCGCCGCATGCATTCTCATCTGATGTTGCTATAATGGACTGTAAGAATCTGATTTATACACTCCATACTTAGAAACACTAGAATATCAATCTTTATCACTTGGGTACACACACATTGTAAACGAGTTGTGAAAACATTCCTTTTGAGATCAAATCAAACTCACTTGAACAATTCCCAGTCCATAAACAAGTTGTGTTTATGATAGGTGCTGTATGTACTATTAACGTCAATATATTACGTGGAATTATGTACCTGCTGTGTATTATAACATACCCGTTTGATAATATTTTTATGGGCTCTATGATCAACGCTCTTTCAAACTTGAATGTAATAATGTGCGTACATCGGAAGTAAAGATGCCCATCAAGTGATTCAGACTCATTTGAGAAGAAGTGAACCAAGTTGTTAATGCATGGCCATATTTGACAATGAAATTGAAACATCACTTGGATGAAAGCAACGAGATCAAGATTCTGATTGTAAATATAGCCGTACATTTAAGAAAGTATCTATAATCGGTATTCTTAATGATAAGTATACTCGTATTAAGGCCCTAAGTATCTGTAATAATTGTATGTATTCCAACTACAGCGCGATGAGGTTCTTGATCCTCGATTACAAATCATCTTGGTTCTGCCTATATAGGAATCCTAGCGATTATCATCAAAATTTGAAGCCCTCCGTGATAAAGTACACACAAGATGAATAACAAAAGTTAATATATAACCCGCTTGTTGTCAAGTTCCTTTATATGCTATTTTCATTTTATCCCATCCATCCTGGGATAGACGGCATAGCTAACTATAGCACCAAATGAAAATACCAAATGAATTGTCATGGTATTTGAAAGTTTTCTCGCGGAAAAGCCAGCTTGGCTCACATGTGAATCCTTTTTAGAGACTGTTTCTGGCTTTAGTAAACACACACCACATGGAGTGCACAACAAAAATATTTATCTGGGAATACTTGCTAAAAATTCCTTTACAATCCTATATTTGATCAGCTAGATTGACGTCCACGGAGTTGCCTGGGACCTTATATCGTATATTTTTGTTGTCTTATCCCCAGAGCCTGCCTCCCAACTATGTCTAAGGTTCTTATTGCACTGAAACCATCATTCAGAAAATAATTCAGTACTGAATTTATTTTATTGTTGAATCAACTGAGGAATGAACATTTGATTCTATTGTCAGCTGTTCTCTGTATAGCAGTCGTAGCTAAAGCTAATAAAGAAAGTCCAAGAACAACGTGTTGGAGCAGAAGGCAGTTCTTGGCAAAAATTCACCGATAAATGGTTAATCTAAGCTTGAGAAATAGAATTCCTTTATTATATAAAATAGATTATAAGGATCCAGGAAGAAGAAAAACGAGTACAGAGGTTTAGACAAGCTGAAAAAATCTTTACAATAGATCTTTTCTCAAAGGTTCTACACACACAAGACTTGTTACTATATAAGCTACAACACACTATTTGTATGTCTATATATCTATGTACAATGATGTGTGTAGAATAAAGCACATAGCCGTCTTGGTTCAGTAGTTTTTATGTAGTAGAGTAGAGGATGTGTAGCCGAGTAGTCTTATAAAGATCTATAGTATAGTGTGTGTTTTCGGCCCTGCAACTAAACTTTTCATGTCAAGTCATGTTACTCTTACTACAATTCTATGGGAATTCTTCCATCCCTCTGTGTATACTCTGTCTACATAGCTTTTCAATTTTTTTACAGCCAAAACTTGTGTTTATTTTAGAAAAATTCGTGACTTGACAGTGCTTACACACCTAAAATGTAGTAGTTAATACATGTAAGCACAATATGCACACTTCATTGTGCATCGTCTCTCTGTAACTTACTTATTTTCCTCCGGGCCAAGGCATTACCACCGCATTATGTTGCAAATACTACTCATAATTGAAGGAAATTACTGTGGAAAGTATCAGAATTGAGCATCTTAATTAATACTCTGTTTGCATTTGCTCAACGCTTTTAAAGATAAGCGTTATGGGAATAATTCCAAGAAATTAATGTTTTTAAACATTTTTACTCACTTAAGTTCTATAGCAACAGCTTATAATGTAAAAGGGCGGCTACAAAATGAAGTAACACCGCTCTTCACGGGTCGTTACATATATGTTATTATAGCTTCAAATGAGCCTCATAGGTATAAAATATAGGGACTGAATCTGAATCTGAAGGGAAAATGGAGTGAAAAGACAAGTAGAGAAATATTATTATGTACAAGAAATTTCCCGAGTCAATCAAATTAAATGGAAAAAAAACTTATCGTATAAATATGCATGCCCAGGCCGCAAATTGTAAAAAAGAGCATCACCTTCTCTCTCACATCATTATCTCATTGTATACACAATGCAAAATAATGTACAGAGATCCCCATGATCTCGCACTTGCCACCGCAAAAAAGTGAACATGGACGGCAAGAGTAACTCGACTCGTTTTTCCTCCATAAATAATTGAGAAAGCGACAGGGCGACTGCCTTGCACTCGAGCTTACATGTAGAAAGCCATCGCCATCATGGCAGGAGTTGAACTCCCACACAGGAATCACAAGCATCCTCTCGCTTTAATTCAACCATGATACCGTACGTCGCATAAATTCTTTATACGTAAACAATGTATAAAGAATTAGAGTTAACGGGAATTTACTTTTGAAGTTCCATAAGAACTTATTACACTGTAATATTCACCATGTATAGTATGTACAGTTCTCTACACGTATCTCTGGCATTACCCATGCACGGTGTAAACCCATCTATAGTACAATATGCTCGTCAACAAATATCATGTAACCCTGACATTTGTTTCCTTGATAATACACGAAGATATACAGTTGGAACATGTCGAGAAGAAAAGTAAAATTAATAGTAAAATTTCCCTATTCAAACCTATGTGGTTAACCCTGTGAGAAGACGCGACATTTTTTATAAAAAATACTGGGGAAAATATAAAGAGGCATAAAAGAGATACATACTGAAGACTCAATGAAAGTGATGTATGACCGTCTGAATCAGTCGGCGCAATCCGATTAAAATCTTCGCCGATATGATTAAAAACGTGGATTATTCCTTTCAATCGGATTTCCTTCATCATCATCGTTATGCCAAGTATGTAGCACTGTAAGGTCTGTGCGGAAAATTAGGAATTCGTGCGATTCCACAAAAAAGATATTACATAGGAAATTGCATAACGCAGTTGCATATTTTAGCTGCACGTACTTACCAGTGTCTTATGGAGCTTATTTGTGAATGAACTTGAGTTGATTTCGGAAAATACGTTCACCTTGCCAAGCAAAAACAGTACTCTGTTGGGACTCAAATCAGATGCTGTGACGTTATAAATCTTATTTAAGGGGATTACATGCATTAAGTATGGTTTTAGGAATCAAGTGAACGGCGGTTGGATAAAAAAAATTTGAGCATAATTTTATGAAAAAAAAACATTTCTAATGTTTATGAAAATGCTTAGCTTTTATTATTGTTTGCGACAGTGGTAGTAGGTACTTAAATAAATTTTAATCATATATGAGCAACAAGTTTCATGGAGGCTGGCTTCAAATTTCCCTCTGGATAATGATAATTGAGGTGCGAGAAGGTTGAGACTACGTAATAATTTGGGAATATAAATAAACTCATAATAATCCACGAAATAATTGGATTTTTTCATCTTCCCTCACACGAACAGCGTCGTATGTGAAAGTTATAATGTCCCTTCAACACAAATGATGCCATTACGGGAGCATTGACGGCTGGACTCGAAGACTGTGTGTAAAGTAAGAGCAGTCAAAAATACATACAGACGAGAATGTCGGAGTCGCTGAGAGATAATAGGGAGTTGCCACCCTGTAATCTGGACTCTAGAGTGGATCAACATTTTTATAATGAGACTCATTCTTAATAATAAGTAATGCATTACTCCCAAAGTTATAATGGATTTAGTTATAAGTGTGAGATTTTGATTAGAATTGCTTCTGCTAATGTCATGTTGTGGATCTGCTCCGTAATCTAATGTTGTTGTTATACAAGAGAACGTTTTTCAATGGTGATGACGTTTGGAAGAAGAAGAGATGGGATGAGGTTGAGTATTGTAACTGTTGCAGATCCACAGGACACTTGAGTCCTTTGTCCTCTTCCTTTTCCTTCATTTCATCCCATTTAATCCTTTCCCTGCCTCTCTCTCCCTCACTCTTAGAAAAAGAATTATTACTATTATTATTAATCCCTTTGAATACATATGCAGTCAACTCCAGGGTGTTTATTGTCATTCTCGTCTTATAACTTTATCACTTCTCCTTTAACTTGGTAAACATTATCTTGCTTATGTGCTGTGAATCTCTATAAAGATCTGACTGCTACAATCCTGAATATACTGTAAACTTCACCTTCACTGCTGTGGTCATATAATAGCAGTTGTATAGAGATGGAATTTCTCCCAACCTTTCATCCACACTGACATTGTCCCAGAATTTACTCCCTGATGAGCTTCATTTTTCATTTCTAAATAAAATTATATATCTAATGTCTAAATACTTTTCCTGGCACGCTCAACGGCTTAATCATAACAGCTTAATCATCTTTTCAAAAATTTCCTCACAGGAAATTACCCGCTCCTAGGCATACCTTAACGTTCAACCACCTTTTGACTATTAGTATTTTAAACTGGCCTGATCATGTAGTACAACCTACGCCATTTACTAAGTTAAGGCGTCAGGCAATTTACAAAATGAAAACTTGCATTTTAGAAATTGCCAAAAAATTACTTATAAGCATCCAATGACAAGATGCAGAAATAATGCAAAACATAGGTTTTAAGAACTTAAGTATACTTTAATAATCCCTATAAAACGACTCAAATCTTTTTGGATCGTGTGGAACGTCGTCCATGTTATGGCATGGCCACACAAGCGACAAACGTAATTTTCTACAAAAGGATAAATGAAGGCATTAACTCTACTACTACTTAATACTTCAGAGGAGGTAAAAATCTGCATGCAAGTACAATTATATGTCAATCGCTCCCATCACCTAAACTCCTTTGTGAACGTCAGGTTGGTCATCCTCGTGTGTGTGATAGCAACAAGCAATTATACAATGATGGACTTGATTCCTTGTGTGTTATATAAGGGTTAATGTTATATAAACCAAGCCATCGGAAGTCTCAAGCATAAATTGTCGGCGTTTGTTGGCAGTGAAAAAATGAAGGATTATGTAAACTTTGAGGGGATTAACGGTTTCAAATTAGAAAATAATAATGTATCAACAAGAACATAGTAGTACATTATTACGTGATTCAAGGGATAGAAAACAATATAGATTAGAAAAAATGGAACAATGCCAACGGCCAGGATGTATCGTATACTAAGTATCTGTACATATATGGTGACATAAGCTGTGCTAATCATGTTTACCATTGCTCAGCTTGCACATGGATATTTTATGTAAGATCTGTAAATACAGTACAAAACATATATAGTTCTTGTGTATACGTGGTGTTGTACGTGCAGCAATGTATTATAAACGATTGCGGTATGTTTATTGTTTCCCTGAATGAGGAAATGTGCATTGGATGGAAATATCATTAGTCACGATTAAACGGAAACTGTGAATTGTAATGTGATATGTGTGAGTGAATGAATTCAATAAAAAATGCGTAGGCTCATCCTCAGTGTTGCTCTGTATTTTTGTTCTGATGCACCTTTGGTAGCATAGCTTCCTCCAGTTCAGACTTGGACATGCCACATGCCTACATCTCAACCTTAACTAAAAGGTGAATGGATTACTTTTCTCACGGTTATTTGCTCGTCGTCGCCTACATTTGCCTATCTGTATACACTGAACATAAAGCTTAATATGTGCCTTCGTAAACCTTCACATATTAACAATTAGCTTGGCGCAAGGGGTGGTTCAGGTTTAACTTAAAGATATTTTGGGCTGGTGGACATCGCAATATCTAAGATTTATAGTTCGCTTTTGTTTCTTATCTTCATAAGTAATATCTGACACTACATTTTGAAGTTTTTGTAATAAAAATTTTGATGTGTGTATAGACACTTTTAGCTGGTTGATGTAAAACCCAGTATAGTCTACTGTAGTGATAATGTGAACATACTGAAAAGTTGTACTTGAATTGCTCCTCAGTACTGCACAGTTTTGCAAGTAAAACACTCTGGGAGCAACTGAAAAAAGCTTGAGGATTTTTACTGAAGGCATGGAGTGTCAACTGGAGCATTCATACATGTAGATATCTATGTCTATTATGTAATTATAATTAGACACATACGTATATATGTACTTGTATAAATCTCACACATATGTTAATGGGTGTTACAAACGCTTCCCTGATGTTGAAGCGCCAGGCAATGGGAATTGCATGACAGTCAAGAAAAAGTTTTCAATAGAGGACCTAACCTATACACGGGTAATGACAATTTAGAATTTACTCGCTCAACCTCATCCTCGGTCATTGTAAAAACAAAGCCTTGAAGCCATCTACATATACTTCGTCTTTGCAAGGAATGCAGGAACACGAGTAGGAAGAAGCTCCGTTTCTAATATAATAATGGATCCTACAGAATAGCTATGCTTTGAACGCGTCTACATATCTGCATACGTAAGTTCAACTTTTTTTCCATAATTTACAATTACCCGCAACTTTGCCGAGAAAATGAAAACCTCTTCAAAATAAGCCGCGGAAGAGTTTTTGATAGCTGATAATAAGAGCAGAATTTCCGTATTATGTGAGGCTATATTTTTGCACTCATAAGTTTCTCACGTTGAAAATACTTGTGTTTACACGTTCCGATTAGCTACACCTATGTTCCACCAAACAATAAGGAAGCATTGGGGTAGTTTTTTATGGAGGAGATAGGACGAGCGGATCAAATATTATTAAAATGTGTCGCTCAATTTGCAAAATAACACCTAAGCAAACTTTTCCCAACCTTTCCATTTCCATGAGTCTATTGTCACGAACATTTACAAGTTACTCTTGCGTGTCAGGTCATAATTGTTGTCAATTTTTAGTACGCAACGTCTCAGGTCAACAGCACTGTCGTCAGCTTCCTAAAAGCGGATGAATTTGGTGCAGTTTTTTAACCATAACTCTGTACAGGAACTGCCTACAGCAGACTGCTTCCCTATCTTCAAAAAATCATTGAGATAAGATGTGTAGCTGCAGGAGTCTCTATGGTTGAACGTTTTTAAGGGGATTTTAGTTCAGCGGTCAATAACAACACAAGTTTGAAATCAAGATTTGAACAACTTTTGGCTCGTTGATTATTTTTGTTAGTTTAAAAATGGAATCCGAGCGATATCCTGATTTACTTGAACCTGAATTTTGAAGGCTTTTAAGTGTAACAATATCAAAGAAGTTTATACGTCTGCTCTCTACATGGCCTACAAGAATCTAATTTCCTGTCGGAAGTCATGTCGGTTTAAGCAGACAAATTATGGTTCCTTTCTCCTTTCCGGATAGGCAGGTACAGTAGTTTAAAACTTGTTCAATCATACAGTTGCGAACTGCTTCAAACATATAGCTACGGTTTTAAAAATCTACAACTGTTTTCCTAAAAGGCATGTAACATACCTAATAATGATGAGTGGAATAGGGAGGAAAATGACGATAAATTCCATTATCGCCACTAAGTTTACTCTTGCGAGGAGCAGTTTTGAAAAACGAACAGAAGCTGTCATTGTACAGTGTTTAATCCTGCCACTACAACAATAAGTTACAAGACGGAATCTTCCAAGAGAACAGAAGCGTACCGCATGGGCAAACTTTGTACTTGAGTCAAGCATCTTCCGAGGGAATTTTTCCTGTTGGTATGACTGTGTCAGGTTGTATATGGCAAGTATACATACTGTATATTTATGTATACAGTAAACGATCATCAAGGCTTTTATCATTGCTCACTCAGACAATAAAAGGCACCTGTTCACTTTGCTTTCTTCCCGTGTGCACATCATACATATATAGTGTACATGACGACGGACGACTGACTGAGCAGACGGCATCGTCCGCGCAAGTAAACATTTTGCAGCGCTATAGCATGATCTTATGCAGTATAAAGTATGTGGGATATAACATGCAACAGTTTAGGTAAAAGGCATGCTCGAGTCTCTTACGTTGCACAGGATTAAGTAATTTTTATATCGTCTCTAGAATCAGTCTGTTGGAGACATGAAATTCAAGTTGAAGGACTAATTGCAAGGATTTAGATTGCAACGGTCTAAATTAGTAACCATAAATCGTGAAAGTAACAGCAACTGAAGTGATGAACTGCCACGTATAGGAGACATTAGTGTACTTACCTATGTACAGTCGTAATGTACTAACAATGCAGATAGCTTAATATTTTAAGATGCTTTCGTAAGCTTTATGGGTATGCATGCTTTTGCGGATCTTGTTTAATAACCCTCTCGAAAGTACTTGTTAAGCCACAAAAAGCTTTGTAGGCTACACACATCCGTCCTTATAGAGGAATTATGACACGACATGCCTGCTAAAATATTAAATACGTCCAAAATGTAAACAGAGTAAGGTAACACGCTATAATCAAACAAGCCGTTCAGGCACCTCACACTGCCCACTTTTTTCATCCGTCCTCACGGTCATTATTATTATGATTATGAGATCTTTTAACTTACTTCCTTGAGTCGTAAATTTCGGATGCTCACGTACTCCCAATGTATTATACAATACTTACATATCAACTGTACGCAGTTCCGGACGTCAAGTCATATTCACCAAACTGCTGTTACATTTTTGACCATTGCCAAAATTCAACTTGTTTACCCGTACATATATCTGAAGTGGTGGTGTACTTTTAGCAACGGCTGTACTATAGTATGTAATTCTTAAGTAACTGTGTGTACTTACGACCAACAACGGAAGTTTGTCTCACCAATGTTTAATAAATTTGAACATGTATAAGGTGCTATATACACATGTCGCCGGCAATGCTTTGCAAAGCTTTAAGTTCAATGTCCGACCTAAACGTTTACACGATTTTGTAACTTTTTCTGGTCCACTCTTTCTTTCAGCAATAATGGGTGCCTACTGATGAAAGGGGCAGCATGAGAGAGATGAGACGAAGAGACAGTCAACAATGAAGAGAAACAAATGAGCTATAACAATCAGACAAGTGGTTACCTCCTGCGTGGTTAGTAGTATTGGTGGCAATCAATACTATTCCATTTCACGAGAGCAAAAGTGCGTGTAAAATCTGGGTTTGAGCTTGTGGAGTCGAAATACCAATTTGATTTGTATATTGTATTGTTTTTTATGTTGTTGTGTTGCATATATATGTGAATTTATGTGGAAATTAGTTCTAAGTAGAAGTGATTGTTACTTCTTGATAGTTGCAACCGACAGGAGCGTAAACCAACCGCTGAGTTCAAAGCCAAGCGAACTCTTGTGTTGGAGTCAAGATCATTTCCTGTGGCCTTCACACAGAGACTGAGCATTCACATTTAACTCGATAACTTTGTGTATGTGTACATAACTTAAACTTTAGCGTCTTACCCAAAGTTGAAAACGCACTTCACAATATGAACTTTAAAACAAGGAATGAATGATCCCATAAAGTTAACTCATCGGCTTTACCCTTCCAATCCGTCTACACTTTCTCAGGGTTATTTACTTAGTCTGTATTTTCCGACTGTACAAATGTTTTTTTCTATACCGGATTGCGGAACTACAAGCGACATGTTTACTTTGAAACCGCAGAGTCCCTTTCATGAGCTCATTTGTTACCTTAACAATATGTGGGAGAGTTTCTAATACGGAATAATTATGTGGATCACAAACTTCCATAATGAATTCGCGGCATATCCTACATATATACATGGAAATCCTTATAGTTTTTAAGCTACAATGTATTGTACAAAGAAAAAAGAATCCTAAACAAAACTCTCAGTTTTATTCATCTTGTCGCGACTATTCATTTAGAGTATTTCGCATTCTGGTGAAGAAGAAGGGTGAAGGGCCAACATATTAACCACAATGAGGACCAAATGAAAGCAAAGGTGAGTTAAGTAGGAATAATTAATTTAATTAATTTCTGTTCAAACGCGAACAATCAGGTGCAAACTCGAGACAATGCTAGATCGTGAGGTATTAGTAGATGGTTCTAGGCTCTATGAAAGATTAATCACCAAATATGTATTTACAAGTGTAATGTGTATTATTGTGCAGAATGCTCTTCTAGCAAGCATCTTCATAAAAGCGACAATAAATAAGATATTCTCTCGCAAAAGTGAGAATAATAGGATGAGGTCAAGCTTTGAACGTTTAGCCGACAGCAACCATATAGTGAAACAAATATATTAGATACTTAAATCTTCGGTATACAACCCTTTATGTTACTTGAAACAATGCAGATACATATAAGAACGTAAGAAGCAACAAGTGCTGCAGGCAATGGCAAAATAAGTATCATTGAAACAAAATTCTACGGAAAATATCCTGCAGAAGCATTATTTAAGTGAATTAATAGCATTAGTGACTCCAGAAGCACTACAGGTAACAATTTAAATGTCAAGACTTCGTATGCCATAATGTAAGCTCTGTAAGTAGCTAATCTTTATTTAACCGACAGTGTTAGTTAATAAGCTTGTTTAAAGGACGCTTAGATTCAACATAGAACAAAGTTGTTTTAATGTTAAAAACCTTAGAAGCTGTAGTGTTGACAATGAAACTATAAAATTTGAATGTATAACCGTTCAACTTTGACGTTTTTACCCGAGGTTACGCACGCTTGCCTTATGTGTTCAACGCTCATATGCATGTAAACGAGTAAACTTGTGAAACCTCCAACGACGAGATACATAATATTTACTAAAAGCTGGTTTTTGCATATACTATAACAATAATGCTAAAGAATAATACTTTGTGTAAATACAGCTGACTCAAATTTTGAGGCTCATTATGAAAATAGGCATTTCATTATTACTCTCAATATGCATAAGGGACAGGCACGTACAGTCTAGAGGTAAATAATAATGCGTTGATGAGATGTGATCAACTGATGTGAGTTGATGATGAATCTTTGCAAAATAATTCGTGAAGTTTACGTATGCCCCATGGATGTAAACGTTAGCTCTCTGGAGTACCTTGACTTTAAATTTTGTTTTGATAACATAAACTCATCTCGAGTCACACGGGTATAAAACATGTTTACTCTTCCCATGTCTCTTCTCTCACATAAATACAAACTTGGACAGCACATACAGAATACAATACTTGGAAATGCTACAAAAACGTCAGATGGTTTCACATAAAACTGGTTAACATGAGATGTGGTACCGGATAATTTTACATGTCAATATGATTGGCACAAGATGGTAATTCTATAATGAGGGCGGACATTCTTGGATCCGAATCCATGGAGCACCAATCAAACAAATTATTCCATGATTGCTGTGCTCTGTGTATATGGTATATGCACTGCTAAAACTGCTAACAAACATGCTCTCTCTGCAATTTTATTACTATTGCTTTGACATACTCAAAAAAGTTTAGAATTTGGCATGGAAGACAAATTATTTCAACAGTGACAGCCAAGGAACGCCTTTGAAACGGTCAGAGTGCGTAAGTGCATACAGACTGAACGAATGGATACATAAAACAAGCAATAGAACAGAAGTAAACAATAAACTTTAACGTTGTTTTGGTCTAATGGATTCTATTCCATGTACGACATGTCTTCCTAAATTTTTGTAAGTTTTTTCATATTCCTTTATGTGTTTTTCATTGCTCCCGAATATAATTTATGACTGAAATTATACTCCTATAATTACTATTCAGCCAATAGATTTAACTTTGGAGGTTATGCAATGCAGTGTAAATATATGATTTGAACTATTGATTGCAAGTACCTTCACCCCTACGGCGCTGAACCTGATCAGAGATTTCATTTCATTGCCACTACCGAAGATTGTAATGATGGGGTATTCCAAAATCAGAGCTTCCTTAAATTAAAGACAAGAAATGCGGTACTAACCTTGAAATAGTCGTCAGTCCAAAAGTAAAGTTTTCTTCAAAAATATTTCAATATTACTATTAGTTTTGTTTATAGCACTTGGAATTGTGTCTTATCGACAGTTCTGATCACAGTTTGTGGTTGCAACGCTGTAGTTGAACAATCCGGATTAAATCACAAGTGGACTTCGACCAGTTTCGGACGCGACCTTTGCTGAGTGGAACAAGAGCCGGGGTGAAGTGGAAGGAGTAAAGAGATTGACAGCTAGTTCTCTTCTTCTCACAACGAATGTTCTTAGAAATGGTCGGAGCACAACTGACGAAGTTCAAGTTCTTTACCATGGATTATATCACGAGCAAGGAGGAAACGATTAGAATTGCATTTGGGTAAGTCCCCCCAAAATTGCTCTACTGCATAGACTTGAGGAAGAACATTTGCAAATCCATACGGGATGAATGGTTGGGACGTATATGATCAAGGAAGGGGTAGGAAATGTGCTTTGTGTTATGTCATGTAATGTGTTGTAGTGCGGTTGTAGGGTGCAAAAAACATTGGAAGCAACAAGAGGTAAAAACACCCTTAGTATAGTAATAAGAAGAACTGCAAAAGTCTTCCCTCTAGTTTACCCACAGCGTCAACCCTCTATATAGCTTAAGCTAAAGATACGCTTCAAGCTGTATATACGCTTGTCTTCAGCAGCAGCAGCGTTCAAGGGGAAGGTAGAGTATTGGGGCTACATACATCTCTCTGGCTTGTCTTCGTCAAACCCGCAGCATACCGTTAAGGACTCAAGCACCACGAACTAGTTGCTTGCGAGAAAAGTGTACAAGAGCTGACAATGAGCGAGAAGACCACGTTGAGACCATTGTATTTTCAGCAGCCTTCAGACTCATCATCCTTCTTTCTAAATAAACTTGCATTTCTTTCACGCTATTCAATCCATCTCTACATTATCCAAGCTTTTTACTTAATTCAGGACTTGTCTTGTTCCTCTCTCTCTCCTCTCTTGTATATTCATCTTCTATGTTTTTGTCTTTACATGAAATAAATTAAGCAACCTGCGGATACTTGAACTATTTACTAACATTAGTTGTCTCATTTTTGAATCCCGACAGGTCAAGCTAGATCGAGAAGCAAATAATCGAGAAACATAGGCTTGATGGTTTCGATGCCATTCCTGATGCTACTTAACTGTGGTTATAGCTATGAAAGATCCTATCAAAAAATTCGAATCTTCCAAATATGAGCTTCTTGCAAATTTGCAAGACATAATCGCTAATCTTGTTCGTTAATTCTGAGGCATCTTTGTTTAGACATGCTCTATTGCTCAGCCTTATTTTGACGTGTGCTGTAACTCTCAGGTTTCTTTCAGATAAAACTGTCAGGTTGTCAAGAGTGAAGGATTAGGCATCGAATTCATTTTTCTGAATTAATACTTAACAACTGCTAGGTGTATGGATTTAGTGCATTAAATTCACAGTTTAGTTTGGTTTAGTTTATTCAATAGTAAGTAAGTACGTAGAATTACTTGGGTAGGTATATACTTTATACACAGCTCTGAACTCAACTCCAGAGGTTACGGTCAGTAGTATCCTTTGTATCCTCTCAAGCTCATCTGCTCTACACTTCCTGACTTGAGCGTTACCAATAATGATCACATGAGTGTAAAGGATATTTGGTGCTAATGCTATAGAGTGGAAAAATAAGATCCTACCGTTCGCAAACTATGAATGTAATTGAACGTTAGTCAGTGTTGGAATTATATATAAACATGTGTAAGGTATATAGGTAATATGTACATCAATTTTTATATTAGCTAGTCTCTAATGCTATTGCATCCATGCTTTTCCATGTTATGGTTCATGTAGTAGTAAACAGTTAAGAGCAAACGCTAAAAAATCTTACAAGTTCCATTACCTTGCTCGGCCAAACAAAAAGGCTGTATAAAATGTGCATGTAAACCTGGTGAACTTGTATGCTTTGGCATAGCTTTTTTTAAGTACATATTATATAGCCAATGTTATTACTATAAGCTCATGTAGCCAACTTACGTAATTTTGCACGCACACTTGATAAGATTTGTTGTTTTTTGTCAGAATCACATTATTTGATGTGATATAAAAATGAACGTTTGTTTTAGGTTGCAAAGACTTTTGGAGAAACCGCACATTCATAACCGTGGCTTCATTATTCTTCAAAAATTTATACCGTAATCATAAACCACTCAAAGGAATTTTTAGTCTGCTGCATACTAAACTACTGTGTGGAGCAGAGATTGCACTGTGTATAGTAATAAAACGGAATACAGTAAAGTTCGTATTAGAGCACCGGCTACAAGAACTTCATAGCGATTGATGTTTTACAAGGTGCGATGAAAAGATCCGATAAAGACAAGAATCCACCTGCCTTCATATTATTATGACATTTTAAACGATAGAAAGGGATTATTAAGTTATTTTTATAATCACATAGAGGCAGCTTTTCCTAACGATATTACCTTTCCCATATAGTAATTGAAACTAAAAAGTCTATACCTTGAAGAATAATCCTTCAACACCTCGGCAACTCCTCTATACATTTAACGATTACATACATGCAAGCATTACTTAGGGAAGAAATGATTGATCTCACGATATCAAAGCTTTACACATGTGTGCGTTGTTCTAATGAATACCTTGCAAGTTCATGTGAGGTTCAGTTTTATTGCATAGTCAAGTGTGAGTTTGCTATTTGTAGCGCATTCAAGTAGTATAGTACTTGCAAGTCAAGTTTAGGGATATGGGTTTATACCGGCAATTATTATAATATAAATTGCCTACCTATGTACTTACACCTTTCTTTTGTTTCTCGCACATAAGGTATACTAAATACTTGTTGGATCATTGTTTCGGATTCGGTTCGTCAATGTAACTATATAGACATATATTTATGCTGCAAATTGTATGCTTCCTTGCGAAAAGCAATGATAGTTGCATCAAGGTTGAGTGGGAAGTTGTTTTACACCACAAGTATTAGTCAAAATGCAGTTAGTTATACTTATGAGGAAATGCTTTACATACGTAAACAAGAGCGGACGATGAGCAAACTTGAATGCAACGGGAAACCTCAAAGGTAACTTCTATTTTTTGTACTTTTTTCATTCCCTATAATGAAACAATTGACGCGAGGTGCAAAAAGATTCTTCGCTTGCTTCAACCAATAAAATCAAATTTAAATCTAGTTTAAAAATATCCCATGCAAACCTTTACAATGGAAAGTGTTTGTCTGGTGAGCCATCTCAAGCTTTTGAACTTACATCGCTAAGCATAGCATAAGCTACATGGTTAACATGAGCATTTAGCTCCCTAATATACTTATACTAATACAGTTTTAACGGTTGATTGTTCCCCTTCAATTGGAATGATTTTATATAAGAATTAATAATAAATAATACAGTATTTTGCTATTATTTATAAACATTAAAAACTAACATATAATTATTAAAACTATCAATTATTAATTTATTGCTAATTTAACAAGCCATCAAATAGAAACTTTACTGATTAACAAACATCTTTAATGTCAATGTATGTTGAAATAAGTAAATTTAAACTGTGGTTTGATGTTTTGATTAATCAAAGATACATTAGTTGTGCATGTAAGCCTTGTACATATACCTTTTGCCTTGTGCACGTTCTGCGTTTATCAAACATTCAAGTATAGTTTAAATGTATGTAGCTACTTATTCGCATTTCTGGCAACTGTTGATGTAATAATGCGTGTGTGGTACAGTGAGCGGGTGATAGAGCAAGTCAAGTTAAGAGAACAGATTGCAGACATGAAGCCTTGAAACCCTGAGGATCATTAATGAGTAAAATCGTTCCGGTCCTCTGGGGTTTTAGTCCAGCCAGCCCATGGAAACGTGTGTTCATTTCAATGGACATGCCAATGAATGAAATAGTAAATTAATAGTCTCGTTGTTGTTGCCATTCAATAATTTATTTGTTTGTTCTTTTGAATTATACCCTTGATTCTGCGTCAGGTCGGCAAATATTTTTTCACACTTGAGGTAATAGCCGCCGCACATAGCATCATCCTGCAGTCTCATCACATTGTGTTGTGTAACAAATAATATAATGAGTTGGTAGTGTGAAAGAGAGGAGCAATCTCGTTTCCGTCAAGGGACCCACTTACATCATTGTAGGACGCGGACTTTCACAGGTCAGCAGTTAAGTCATTGTTTGCATTTCACATGCTCCTTCTACAAATGTAAGGAGAAGCTACAGCTCCGTTTTGTTTGAGCTCGAACTTGGGAGCAAATTCCTACCGAGTAATTCTCAAGCATAATAAATAGGATCAATTATGTCTTGATTCACTGAAATCACTCCATTTTTATCATTTTCCTCTTTCTCCCCATCATAATGCCTGCCATTTTAAACTTCACGCCACCCGTACTCTTTGCGCCTTTGAAGGACGTATAAATTGTTTAAGATTTTGGGTCAGTCGATTATATTTTATGCTTCAGATCCTCTTTTAACACCTTTCTTTGGACAGATTTAGGGAGAAATATTGCAAAGATTTATTTGCAAATAAACAAGTTTTTGCATATTAATGTAATCCTTTTATTATCATGTGAATTATTTTTTACATAGTATGTATTAATCCATTTTATTATCATGTGAATTTATTTTTCACTGAACATGAATTGCATAAAGTCAATTTTTTACACTTTAAGCAATGAAGACAAGATTTGCAGATAAACGATCCTATGTTCATGTGGTCACTGGAATACCATGAAGTATTTAATTTTAATACTTCAAGCAAAGATGGCCAAATGAAATTGCACTCCTATCCCCTACCTATAGTTACTTGGGAACCAGCTACCCTACTTATATGCATTTTGAAATCATTTGCCTATCCTAGTGCCTATATAGGAATAAATTTACAACCCCACCTTGCCCACTGCCTACAGCGGTTCAAACGTAGCCTATATTCTGCCTATATAGACATAAAATATCATGTTCTGTAAACTTGCGCTTAAAAGTTTCAATTTTAGCAGAAAAGTAATTTATTTTACCATTTTTTTTAAAAATAATAATTATTAAACAAAAAGTTGCATAATATTTCAAACATCCTTTATTCCCAATTTCTCCACTCTGGCATCCCTGCAAATCAGCATGTTTTCCATTGTCTCCGTTGTAAGCCGGGCTCGTCGGGCCCTGTTAAGTGTTCCTGAGATTGAAAACACCCTTTCAATCGAAGAGGACGACGCCGGGAATCCTAAATATCTTCTAGCCATACGCTGTAATATAGGAAACTGATTTTTTTCCATTTTACTGCGGTAGTAATCTAAAGGATTTACATTTGGCGGGACTCGTTTTTCCAAAAAATACTGGTCTATTTCAGAATCCAATTCAGTTATATTTATTTCCCCATCAGCAGGAATGTAGCTTGACAAAAAATCTTCTTTGGCCCGTTTTGGCGTAGAAATATGAGGTTCATCGACAATTTCCAAGCAAGACTCATTTTTTTCTTTTTCAAATTTTGCCCGAAAAATTTGCTTTGCTTTATCGGCGGAAGTAACATATTTGTCCATTTGGTACGGCTCGTTAAGTGGAACTAAGCACAATAACATAGTGTCAATACATACCACAAAGTAACATAAGATGAGAGTAGCGTTATCTCTTACTTTCAAAAGGAGAGAGTTTCCAGCGCGGGTCAAGCACAGTCGCTAGAATATACGCTTCACTGTCAAAAATTTTCAGTAGTTGTTTTTTAGCCCCCCGTCCAGAATAATTAAATTGCTCTTGAGCACCAAATCTCTCGGTTATTGTTAGACAGAGACTACTCCTTAGTGCTTGCATATAATCTTCCTGACATTTGACGGCTGCAATCTCTGAATAAAATTATACACGTGTTAAGCAAAATGTTCTTTATAGTAAACACAATAATATATCTAACTATGCATATACGAATAACTTCAAAATGTGAAAAGGTCTTACGTTTATACAGAGTTATTATTCCTAAAATTACTAGTGACGATGTGACACCTGCACTTTGTAGTTCATTCGTAAGAACTAAAAATGGTGAAAGTAGATTACTGAGCTCTATAATTATTGCTTCACGCGCGGGGGAAATAAGCTCAGGAATGTTACTGTTTTTTCCTTTAATACTGTTATGGGCTTCTTCTAAAACAGTATTTAGACTTGTAATAAAGTTTTCCTGCAAAAAATATACTTTGTGTAAACAACTATTATAATGCGTATAATAATATTCATATACATGTATATATTCATTAAATGCAAGATGAGCTATCCACCATCATATTGCTTTGAAATGGGCTAACTCCAGTTCCGGGAGTTTCGATATTTAAATTTAAATCAAAAATATTTAATGAAATTGTTTATTTTATAAACTTTTGGTTTGGATAGTTGAAGGTAACCCATACGACACTTAAAGTGATGGTGGTTAAAGATTTTAAATTAAGACAAATAAATAACCCACCTATCTAATCAAGTATAAATATGTATTTAAAGTATAAACTTACTCTCAAAATCCTTTGTAAAGCCAACAAAAACCCATTCCAGCGTGTGTCGCCAATTTTAATGAGACCTACGTTAGTGGCATTGACCAACTTACTGTGCCAATAATTGGAATGGTTAAAAAACGTTATTAACTGACTAACGTAAGCAATTATTTCCTTGCAGCCCGGATTTTTTTTGAGACACTCTTTAACTACTAATTGTAAGGCATGTGTAGTGCATCCCAGGCGAACAAGGGTTTGGTGGGAAAATGTTTTGACTGCATCAAATACTGTGTCGCACTCGGTGGTTAAATCTATATCCGGATTCACAGTGCAGTCGTTTTCCAAATCTGCCACTGGATTTACCCAGTTAATGTCATCGTTTTCTTCATCCAGACCCTCCGAAAATAGACTTGTATCCAGAACATCTTCAGGTATTCCAATCGCGTTAAAAATCTCAGATCCAAACGCACCCACATTCTCTTGGGCATTGTCAGTCATAATGAATCCAATCTGTTGAAATAACGAATTGAAAATTAATTTAGTAAACACTTCAAATATGTAGCATTTTAAAAAATTGTTTTTAAATTTTTTAGTAAAAAACGCATAATTTCATTTTGTATGTAAAAAATATTACAATTTCAAACCTTTTTAAGAAATAAAAAGCAAAAACAAGTATTTGTAGTCGAATTTAAAGACATATTATTATTTTAAAATTTTACAAATATTTACAAATTACCTGTTCAGGTGAAATGCCGTATGTTTCAAAAATGTTTCGTAAAAATGTTTCACGAATGTTTTTGCTTTCTTTTTTTTCGGGAAATTCGACAAAGCCCAATGTGAAATTATTTAATTTATAAAAATCATCAACGTAATGAACCATAATTCCCATGACATGTTTATGGTTTCTACTGCTCCATAAATCAAATGAAAAATGTAAAGACGACGGCGGAGCCTGCTTGAGACGTCGCGAATAGGCCCGTCTGTAACTACAAGTTTACAATAAACAAGTATATTAATTAGTTTTAATGATTAAATATTTTGAAAAATTGGCAAATAATTTATATATTATTTGGTAATTAAATAATTAATTAGAAATAAATAAACATGCAATAATAATAATGAATTAATTATTTATGTAATGTCTAAAACAATATATTTAATATTTAATTCCATACTAATTATATTCATATACATAATAACATGCATATTTTTAGTAACATTTTAAAACATGCATATTTATTAAAATATTGAAAAATACCTGTCTGCGTCCGTTTTTATATTTCTAGCTAGAGTTGATCTTGAAGGGAGGGGGCGGATGCTATTATCCAAACATCGTACAGACTGCATAAAGATAGGATGCTCAATCAAATTTAAAGGGACACCCGCAATGCAGACTAAATCCTTCATGTTCGTCATAAATTGTAATTGCTTCGAGTGTTTGTAACTGTAGGCATTTTTGTTCGAAAAACTTTGCAATGGCTTCTTTTTTGCTAAGTACGAAGTTATTGAATGGGATGCAGAATCTTCTGGTTGAGCAGTATTGACGTTGTGAATTTGTTCCTGTTGTCGGAGTGTAAATTACGTATTTTAAAACAATATTTTAGCAAATAAGATATTACTATTATAGTTGCTATAAACTTTTTTTTAATAAACTTACTAAATGATGAACGTGAGTACTCCATCCTTGTCTAGCAGTGAATGCACGGGGTTTTGCCGATTTCTCTTTGCATGCAACATGCAAACATTTGATTAATCCTGATTTACCATCAGGTTCTGATTGCACTACTTCGAAATACTTTTTTAAATCTGGTCTTATTACAATAGCTTTTTGTTTTAACATATTTGCAAATGTGATGATCACATAAAAATGACTTCCATTAAAACATTTTAGGGATACAGTTTTGCTGAAGATCTTTCGCTGGATTTTACTGGGGCTTGTAATATGCAACGTTCCTCACCTCGGGCCATAAATTCTCAATTATGTACATGATGGATGCATATGCGAGGAAAAGGTTTATTTAACGTCATCGAGGAACGGCTCGTCGGAAACAATACATACGTTTGTGAAACGACAATGCCCATTGTAACCTTCACAACCGCCAAAGATTGTAAATAATGTGGTCTTGCTTAAGATGGCGTTTAATGTAATAAATGAGAAATTGTTTTACCTATTTTGCTTAAATATAAACATTTGCCTACCTACCTATTTTACCTATATCCTACATGTAAATCCGCCGCCTAGCCTACAACGCCTATATTAAGGAAGTTTTAAGAGGTGGCCTATAATCCTATTTTTAAAATTTGTTGCCTATCCTATATTTGCCTACATTTTGAGCAAAATGTCGCTGCACCCTATATCCTTGCCTATTTTGTGGCCTATATATAGGC
>JAQGAK010000411.1:0-83705 GCA_034696945.1 Lipothrix lubbocki
GAAATATCCACATATTTAGTTCCCGGGTAGAATTTTCCTTTCAGCACCACACTCACACCGTTATTTTATATATTTTCAGAGAGAACACACTTAGGGCTATCGAATGATATTATTTTTTAAGGGCTAAATTCACTTTGATCCTAATTAAATCACTATTTCTCAAGAGCAGGGCAAGGCACATGTGTCTATAGGTTCGAAGCTTGGGGCGGACTCCTAATTTAATATTAACACGGGCGAAAACTATGAGAAACGCAAGAACAAAAGAAGCAAAGGTTTCTGACGACGCTATACATAAAACAGAAATGATTGAAATGACAGAAATATATGTGGTCAATATTACAATCGTTTGAAAATTTTTATAAGCTTAAAGGTAGACATACGGGCTGAAACAAAAGGCCTCACCATCATTAGATATATCTGCATATAACTATTCGTAAGAATATGAAATATCACTATTGACTAATTTGCTTGCAGGCTTTACTTTGCTAACTGGCAATACCTGCTGATTTCTAGAACGTTGCTACAAAATTGTTGGCGGAAACGAAGATACATTGTGTAAATATATTTTGTGGCACATGATGTAAATAAATTTTCCTAATAAAATCGCAAAAAACATGCATATATGTATTATTCAGAAATAGGGGAATGACAAACGTCACAATGAAATTTATATAACACAGGGGCGGTAGGTCGAAATGAACTAACAATAAGTACAGTGGTGGTAAGGCATGGCGATGGCTGTATGGCAATATGAATTACGGTGGCAGTAAAGTTCATCGCTGCCGTAATCCTTGCGGGGTGAAATGACGGAGGGACGTCACCCCGGTTTTAGTCTGGACTAAAACTGTTTATAAAACCGGCTAAAATCTCTTGCAATTAGACAGGAGAATATTGCCTTGGCTGCAATGTTTGTTATGGTCTCATTTGTTTGCACATTACTAAATTCTACACGTTTTATTACTGACCTTGAAACTAAATGACATAGTGACAAAAAACTATGTTGACATGTTACTGTGATATTTTAATTTCTTGTTGATGCATTACATTTTTTAACAAAACGAAGAAGCATTTTGTTTTGCTTTTTGTGAAGTTGCTTTTAGGCGGCTCGACAATTTTTTTAAAGTTTGTAAGCATGAGCTTTCGGTTCGGAAAGGACGTGTCCTCCTCATGAGTCCTCATCACGAGTCACGAAGCGTTCATGTTCATTACACTGATTGAAGCAAATTCCCTTTACGCTTTTGAAGAACACGTATCTATATATAGGCAGGGAAGCTATAGTTATTGAATGCATTATTTTATTTCTGGAAGATTTGTATTAATTATTATTTGTATTAATACTATTAATATACACCAAATGCAGTAACGTGATTAAATAGCTATATACCTATATGTAATAATACCGATATATTCCGATCTCGCTGGTGGTGTTTGTACAAAGCAAGGTGAGAATTTTTTCACAAGTTCGCCTGTCAGTGTGTTTTAATCATTCATGTTAACCTCATCTGCACTACCCAGTCACAGTCACCCAGTCCGTTGTTTTAGCTGTTTGATTTTCTAGGAAAATTCAAGTAGAATTTTACACATGTTAATCTAAAGTTGGATTGACAGCATCTCAAATGCTCATGACAGGTACGTATCAGTACACTATCGTCATGATATATTCCCTGCATGCTCAATCAAGTTCGATTTTTCCCCATTCTTTGGGGCTTTAATACAACCAACTAGTAGATAAGAAAGGTGCCAGTGAGGTTGCATATCACAGGTATTTTATGCCTGTTAGTATCTGATTATGTAATACTAATGTAATATAATTTGCCAAAACTAATAAACGTATGGTTACCCCGTTTCTAGCACACAATCAATTATGTACTTGTGAAGGAACCTAAACGAGCTTATGATTTGGTGTTTTGGTACACTTGCTACTACTATGTACTACATAATACATGTATGTATATATGTTAAAACAATGTCTTATCTGCAACATTTACATAGTCATTGTTACCGGACTGTTTCATTATAGAATACGCTATCTTTGTTTGCTCCCAAATATTTACTTTCATATGCGCCGTGCACTTTACGACACTTGGGTATATTCAAGTTTAGACCCTTGAGTTCTATGTGAAGATTGTGTCGCACGATCCGTTTGTACTGTTTCGAGTGGGCTTCTCCAACACTAAGTGCTTACATGGACAGTCAGTCTTCTTATCTGTAGAGAAGCGTGGCAGAATTCTTCACTTTGTACAATCTTTACGTCTAATATCTTTTCAATATAAGGGGCTTCTTTATTCAGATTCGCTAAGGTACAGACAGCTAAAGCGCACATTTGCAAAAAAATTACATTACAACAAAAAGTATGACAGCAGAAGATGGGAGAGAGGAATAGATTATGTGATTCAAAGCTGAGTGCGACTTTTTCATCCGAACAAAGCTATTTCAGGTTGAAGATCGATTCTTTTCAAATATTCAGCATATGTTTATGAACACACTACTATCGGTTATAAATGATGCATGAAAATGTAAAGGTACATGTTAAAACGGGGTATTGTACACAGATTCCGGGAAGCTCCGTTTTCATGGAAACAACTTTCCCCGTCCCGTTCCATGTCCGTGTCAAATTTGCTCTCGACGCAGTTGCTCAAGTGTAAAAATTTGCATGACACTAATAAGGTTTAGGCCTCTTGAAAATGTGCGGAAGCGTTACTTTTAGGCTCGGAATTCCGCCATCTCCACATGAAATAAACTTGTCACACCAGCCAGAGTGTGATTTCCTTTTTCATTGCCAAAAGGCCCCATACGTAAATATATGAACTACGGAAAATGTCATGTTCAAACAGCAACTAATTGCAGGATCTACTTAGACAAGTGTTCACTTGAGTACACATGCTGAATTAGTCCTTTCTGTCTGAGACCCGTCTATTTTATGCAAAATCTGAGCTACCATACCATACGTTTTCATATCTCCAGCAAGCAGTACTGTGACTTTGGTAGCAATTAAAAATGCCATATTGATGTATTCCATTGTATGCTAAAATATGAGTAAATCTAAACAGCTCAGATCACTCTTCTGCTGCAAGACATTGCCGCAGTCCACCTAGTATGTATTTTACATCCATACACATACAAGCTACATCCATAGTAGTATCTACCCCCTGTACTTGCGAGCCAGATGTCAACATTTGACAACAGAACATGAGTGAGGAATCGAATGAAAGTATATATACACGGTGATAAGAAGCATCCTTCAAATCCGGAGCAATAATTTTTTGGCAAACAAAATTAGCTCCTTTTATATACTTAATAAATCATGATTCACAATCCGGACGTGATTCCATCCTGTTTAAACCAAGTCTATAGTATACATGAACGGGGGAAACTGACCATGAAATCGACGATATAGCAAACACTGCAAAGCCATAGAGTCTGTGAGTGTCGAACCAATTAATACTTTAGGCAAGTAAAAGCATATGGTCCCCTTAAAAAGTGTAATTCCAGTGTACCATGCTGACTATGTACCAAGTAGTATCTATACTTATAAATATTATAACTAACGGAGTTCCGGGTCTGTGGAGACTAAAACTGGAAAATTGGTACTTGTGCATTGATTCTATATATATATAGGTATATGAGTATATACACGAGAGTGATTATTTCCAGGGATTAGGTTACTTTAACTCCCGAATAACAAGAGATTGAGCTGGCATATGCTTTCACACTATATATGGATGCGACACTAATGTGATGATGGCAAGCTGATTTAAATGCGGACCATAAATACATACAAGTGTAGACGTACTCAATTTCCGTGTATGAATGCTTAAACTTAAAGTTAACTTGATTTATTAATAAAAGTTCTATACTATACTACTCCATAGACCGTACACACACACACACACACACACCACGGAGAATTATGTATGTACTTGTCATGTGTAAGAGCGAATAAATTGGACTGGCATCTGGTTTCGTTACGTGCAAGACGACTTTATCCATTGACTGTATATATTGTCAGTCATGGAGTAGACTTCATCTTCTTCAGAGCGTACCAATTCCAAACATTTCAAATTCCCTTATACAGTAGCCCTACGAACACACAACACACGCGTTGATCCTATATTTTGAATCCTCAAGTGCTTTCGTTTAAGATTATTTAATAGTTTAAATTTTTATGTGTACTTTTGTGTAAATTCCAAACATTACAGCTATAACGGACTGTAGCTCTGAAATACCTCCGTGTACATGATTGATCCATAGTTTCTTGTATCTCGTCCATATAACTAAACCAGTTGGACACACGTTACAATATTTAGTTTGTTTACGATAAAGTCCAGTGAAATGAATATATTCTATATAAATTGTATACCGATGTGCCAAATCAACAATGTGACGGACTAAGGAGCACTGTACTATAATATCCTAAACATACACAAAAGTATACAGATATACAAAAGTTTGTTGTTATCAATCATCACATACTGAAACTTGCTTCAACTGTTAAAAATTAAAATTGAGATCATCCTGGACGTGAGTGTGTTGTCGAAAATTCAAAAAATTTGGTCAATCAACGGGAATATATTTTGTGACTGATAATGTAGTTTTTAAATGACAATTGTTCAAAGCTATTGAAGCATTCTACTGTGAAGTATATCTACCTCTCCGAATCAAGGTTAACCGACACTTCTTTAATTTAGTCTGCTAAATTCACAGACAAAGTTGATTTGATAAATGTGTAGTTCGAGGTTGTCGAGTGGTTCACAAAACGCATCGGCCATCTGAATCTTGGTAATGTCTTGCGAACCGATTTTGCAAGATTTGGACTGATTGATGTTTGCATTTGTTGTTGGCATGTATAATATTAAATAGCTTGTTTAGTGTGCTACTATTTAACTCTCTGAGGTATCATTATCATCTTTATTCATATGCATAGGTAGGTCGTTTCTGATAATGTTGATAATAATGATCTTGTCCTGGTCCGGGCACGTGGATGTAATTTGAATCAGAAAACTTTATGTCTTTTGAGCCGTAATAATAATCTTGTATATGACGTGGGGAAGATTGCAAAAATATTATGAATAAGCCTCAGAACTTGGTGATTACAATATTTTAGTATGTAGATTGAGGATGCACACAAATGTCATAAAAGTATCTTTCCGAATCCAATTTTTAGGCCTTCATTATTATCTTGGATGTAGGAGCGGAAACGTGGTTAATGGTATTTATGTTCGATGTCCCCATGAAATATTTATAGTGAATTACGAATCGGCGAAGCAATTTTCCTGATTGCATGAATGGAATTAAGTATAGAATGGAAATTTTCCCTCGGTGGAGTACATAAACCACAATTGAGTGTATTTTTGCCTGTATAAGTATATTGTGTACTTGATAGTACTTTGTTATACGCTGAGATTAAGTTAAAATTGAAGGTCGTATCGGCTGAGCTCTTGACAAATGAACTATTATTATTAGAATGAGAAGGTATCGCTTTTACGGATACTGTTGACGGTAGAGACAGCGTGACGAAATGTCCTCAGTTCAGTATTAAAATACATACATTGAGATTGACCTTTTCTCGTTTAAAGTGTGACGAATGCTGAAACTTAAATAGACTGAGAATTTACTTATCACAGCATGGTTTGCATTTCATTTCATAATTTCTAATTTGCAAACAGTGTTTGTCGTTATGACTCGACGGTTGTGTGTCGTTGATTTATGGAAAGTTGATAATCTCCCAGCTATATTTAAGTTATGAAGCATCCTCCCCACTATGTACAAAAGTTACATTTATAGGAAATCATAAAGTCAACGAGGTACAAGTTGTATCTCTCTGTAGTAGGTATTCCTACAGCATGCCAATCGAGGAACTAAATTTAATTCTACGGTATTAGATGGGAGATTGTGAGTCAGTTAATGCAGGGGGGTTTAAATAGCTACACTTGAAGCCGTATCCATTATATCTATATATGTATGTTTATCTACAAAAGATTAATAATACATTCTATTTTTGATTTCCTCGATATCTTCTGTCTCTTTATGATACTTTGAACATGCAAGAATGTAGGATTGGTATATTATTGTTTCTTGCAGGCATTCCTTGCAAAGGTCATCCCTCACTGCAGACTTTATAATATAATTTGAAAGACTTGTACTTTACATGTTTTGATATTTTTACCACGCACCACTCCAGTGAATGCTGATCAAGTTCTTCATTCTCATTTCATTATAGGTTGTCGTTGTCAGTAATGTCAGTCAGTGTAGATGTTGAGGTTGAGAATCCATTGACACAGAGCTTCTAAAACAATTGTTCACATTCAAGTCCCTAACTATAACTACCTTCCTGTTTGAATGGCTATAAAGGTAATATTCACGGGCTCGGCAAACTGAACAATATTATAAAACATAGATTTATGATAACAAATAAACACATCTTAACTTTAAAATAGACCAGACTGTTAAACCTTATACATACATACTTACACACATATTGCATTTGCATAGTTGTACGGAACTGCCAATATTGCAAAAATATGTGCAAAACAGTATTGTTTCCTCATAGCTCCAAAGAGTCCCTAGCTCTAAGAAGAAATTTTGTTAAGGGCTGAAATCCATACCATTATTATGAAATCACAAGTACATAATGCAGTTTGGGTGCAGAAATAGTAGTTTACATATACATAGATTGCAAAGTTTAACTATGCTGCTAAACAAACCGAGCACATTAACCTTGTAGCAAAGAGGGAAACAATAGACTATTTGCATTGTAAGGTCCAGAATGAAATTAATATTATCGAAAATCAACCATTAATCGTGACCCGACTGACATATTTTTTTCAATTTCTTATAATACCGCTCATTTGCTGCCAGCCAGTGTATATTACTATGCATGACAATTGGTAATATGTAGCTATAGCCCCAAACACGAATGTACTTATGTAGTTGTATTTTAAACCATATTGTTTTAAATACTGTAACTTATCAGGATTACGGAATCAATCCATAGTTGTGCGTTTGACTTATTACGACACGACGACGACAGCGACAAAATAGCAAGGATTTTCATTAACTCTATAAATATCTGCTATTCAGTTTCTGGATAAGCCGAAGCGTTGTTGGAGAGTTTATAGTATCTACTGAATTTTTATTCTAGGTATTAATCAATCATTTATCCATGATTTGTTAAGCTATATGGCGGCACTCGAAAAATAGTCATTCGTCAAATCAGTATGTGTGAGAGGAGGTGAAACTACCGCAAGAGTGTTTTCATTGTTAATTTTATTTCTATTACAGCTCCCTCCGCTAAAACATACACATGAAATACATCCCAAGAGTACTGGTACTTCAAAGTGAGAATAATTTTCAACTGTCTATTTTCACGATGATGGGATGACATGATCATGCAGCTCAAGTGCTTCCGAAATATTTACGGATTTTAGTCGTGTTTCTCGTCAATTTCCGTTGGACATGCTGTGTGGGGTTGATGGAAATAAAACATAGGTATAACATTGCCCCATTCCGAACAGCAACCGTGATCCAGTGCGGTTGGATTACGTGCTTGCTGACAATGGATTTCCAGATCAGACTTTTAATTAGCGTCTAAATGTTCTAGTGGAAAATATAAAAAGGAATACTTACAATAAATTACTACCTACAACCACAGCTTATTACATTGAAAAATTACGGTTTCTCCCTTATCGGTTCGCATCACACCTTCCCTTATATTGGAGTACCGCCCCAGAAGCAACGAACTATATTTCAGTTTGTTTTTTCGGTAATTGACATTTAATTTCTCCTGGGCCAAGAAGTTTTTTTTACTGCGAAAAGGGAGAATACCCCAGCAGCTGTGTGGCACAAGAAGTGCAAAGCCTGGTGCTACTTTTGATAAATCTGCAACATTAGTCCGTTCGTGATTTAAATAAAAATTCAAGGTAATCAGTTCATTTAGACGCTTTTAAAATCCGGTTGTATTCGGAATGGAACTAAACTACTAGTTCTCTGCATCTAATCCAGAAACTTTAACCATATCAAGACTTCAAGACGCTGTAAGAAAGACTGTCTATATATGTTTATTTATGGTACAGTTTTCTATGGGAGATTCTTTGTCGAAGTAGATTTTGTATAAAGCAACTCCTGCAGTAAAACTATCAAATTGAAGGAAACCAAACACATGCAATCTCTCCCTGCGCTCCTATAGTAAATTGTTTACGGTTAGCTGGGCTTGTGATTGTCCATCATAATTTCGGTTGTCAAAATGGACCAGAAGAATAGTATGTGCAGCTATGGATTTATTGTATATTGGTAGGTATTGGTGAGTTTATGGCAAGCATTTCACGTACCTGTGTGAACTGAAACTACCAAATTGACTACAAACTTTTCTCTTGCAAGCCTGCCATCAACTATCACAAAGATTAACTTGCATATAATCCAAGAAGGATCAAATTGGCCTACCACGTGATCTGCATTTAAAGTTGGTTATCTTTTATCTATAAAAGAAAATATTTTCCAAGCTACATAAATCAAGGTAACTCTGGTCTGGGCATTGCTACAAGCTTTGGATTATATGATGTTTCAACTTCTAGTATCTTTCATTGACTCTGCGAACGCTGTTCATTCATAATCCAGTACCATAGTCGTGTCTGCTGGTGAACCTGGTTTCCTGTGATTTCAAACTTTACTGTTTAGTTTTGAATCACTTTCTTTGCTTTCAACTCTGACCTAGATCTGATCAAGCATCGTTTTATAAACTACTTCAAACATTGGTCTTCTACGCAAGTACTCTCTTAAATGTACATGTTGGAGGTGAGCTGTCGTAACTTGTCCACAACGTAAGCACTTCTGCGGACCGGATTCCCGAAGAACTCCCACAGCCTCCACGCACGTAACTAAAATGGAACTACAAATATCTGTGACGAATTTTAGTTGTGATTAAGTGAGATTTTACCTTTTGGACAGGAAATAATCGTGTATCGAAGTTATATAATTAATTTATTGTTACGAATATTCTTTAGAGTGATTATATCACATGTTTACATGACTCTTCCAGGAAATTGTGGATACTATTAAGGTAGAAGGCAAAGAAATAGTCACAAGAATTTTTAAGTGCAACAGTACTGAATAGCAAGCTGTACAAATTAGCAGCCTTGAGTTGAATTTGTCTGGATTGTCATTAAACTAGAAACTTTGACGCAGATTGAAAGACAAGGAGATTGTTTTTTGTGCGAGTTTCACATCCCTAAAATCAGAGTTCAGTGAAAGTATCTTCGTGACACTTAAGTTTACTTCTAAGATGCTAGAAAGGCAGTGTAAAAATAAAGCAGATTTGCGGTTCGCCATGCTCATGTTCAAACAAGCTTCATATCTCACATCGTCTTTGATACTCATTTTGGTGTGACGAGATTATTCCCAGAAATTCATCTCCCCCAAAACCCAAAACTTTGGATGAAAACTTGTACGAAGAATGAAGAATTTACATATATGAAGTAGCAAAGTAGTGGCATGTTCATCCCACATAATAATGACTAAATATTCATGCGACTCTTGTGACTGTGATTTGCTTCCACTAATTGCAACCGCAGTAAAACGAAGTACGACTCGTGGTTCAGGACAAGTAAGCTGTTTTTACTCTCCGATGTGGCAATGTGGAAACAGGAGGTTACTGAAAGCATGGGAGAAGTATCATTGTTGCTCAAATGCAAGGCCAAAACCTGGTTTTCTAATGAAGGCCCCAGAAAATCCATATACAAAACCTCGAATGGGACCAACGCACACACACCACTTTTCACACCGAAAGAATCATCGACAGGCTGCTCACAGGCACAAGCTCCTGAGTGCCCGGCTGCCAGAAAGAAATGTTCAGTGTTCAATACAGCCAAATCTTGGCAGAGATTTGCTATAATGCTATACTTACTTATTTTTATTGGAGCATCATTTATTCCAACATCAAATGGTAAGTAAATTGATTATTCTCCCCGTTTCTAAAAATATATTTGTACTTTTATTTCTGTTATATGCATGACATGCTAAAACGTCCTCACGATCAGTGTCTGACGGGGTATTTTTCATAAATTCTAATATCTGTCATTTACAGAGCTCTTTCAGTGGTTATTTTCATGCATGATAGATGCATATTAAATTTATGCATTTTAAATTCCGGGTGTCGTAATGACGGCCCTGATTTGGCTTTACAGGAAAAGAAAACCTGACTTTGGGGTACTTGACTGCCGTCAAAGGAAACGCCATGAACAGACAAGGGATTCTAATATCGGGGGCCATGACACTCGCAATTAATGAAATTAATAGTAGCCCGGACCTTTTACCGGATGTGGAGCTGCAAATGACATGGAATGACACAGAAGGGGAGACTATAAAGGGTACAAAAATACTGACGGATATGCTTTGTCAAGATGTAGCTGCTTTTTTTGGCCCAGAAATTTCTTGTCTTGTCGAGGCAACTGTTGCTGCTGCCTGGAATCGAACCATGATTTCCTACGTAAGAAACTTAATTTGATCAAGTCTATTCTATTTGTACCTGAATTGAATCCACTTCATTTTTCAAGTGGTTTCTTTTCCCCAATATTCTCCTACCTAGAATGTCAATATCCGATTTCTTCATTTCTCGTTTCCTATCCTATTACATGCCTTGTTGAGACGCACTTTGTTATATGACAATCTACTCTCATTCATACTAATCACGGTATAAATCTTCCCAATTTTGTAAATTAAGTGCATCCTTAAGAAGGTCCTTGAGTAAAGTAATACTTGTGGCGTCGTCACTTGACTTCTTTATCTCTAGTACGTCTACTATAATGTATCGTTCTATGCAACGTTATGCGCTTTATGTAATTTTACTCTCATTCATTCTTCACGCTCTTATTACAGATGAGCTATGTACATACATATTATAAGTGCTTTCCTCATTCACTTCCATTGAATTCATAGCTCTCCTGAATTTGTAGGTCCTTTGTGCTCTAAACGCAGAAAAGCGACACTGCTTGCGCTTTATGAAGTGACAATATTCGGAATATTGTAAAAATAATACCCGAATCACAAATCATGCACTTGCTATTGACATAGTGTACAGTTTACACTCCTTTTATTAGTTTGTGTATTCAGGAATTTCTTTTGCTTTCTTCGACAGCGATGTGCTGATGGAGATGTGTCGGATAAAAACAAATTCCCAACGTTTGCAAGAACCGAAGCTCCTGACACGCAGGTGGTCAAGTTTGTGCACACTCTGCTTTTAAATTATAACTGGAGGAAATTCACAATCATCGTCGAGAAGAATTTAAGATTTACAACAGTGGCAAATGCTCTGGAGAAAACAGCCGAAAAATGTGATTGCAACATGACCGTCAATGAGAAAGTTGAGCTGCCTAATCCGACGGAGCCCAAATGGTTTGAAATCATTCAAAAAACTAAGAACAAGACCAGGAGTAAGATATTCGTGCTTTTGTTCTATAATACATAATTTACTCCTTGTCGTGCTATTTTAATGTTCATTTTCATATCTATTTTCATATTCATTTTCAACTGCGTTACCTTCAGCAGTAATCCTGAGGAAAAGCATTATTGCCAGTTAACGAGATTCTTCATGAGATTACGAAGAGAAATGTTGTAGGAATTGTAGCATGTGTACACATAGACGCGTAATCATGACCATGACGTTAGTGTTTCTGTGTTGTAATAAAAACTGTTTAAGACTTACACTGCGTTGTAATAATGTTTTCTTTTCAAGCTGAGAAGTATGTATACTTATACCGATACGTGTACGGAGATTTCAGTAAGGCGCCAACCCTCATTTTATATGTCCATGAAATTTGGTTTAAATGATTTTTCGATAGAAGTTGTAAATATATGTATAAACACCTTCCTTTAATGTGATTCATTTCGTCAGTAGTCACTGAAGCTTAAAGAATGCTTACCCAGAAGAACATGGACGTAAAGTAAAGTAAAGATAGAAGGGAAAACATTAACAAGTTGCTGCCTAGGATGTGTAGTATACTGACTCGATGGAACTAGAAGCTGATGGATTATTTTCGAGGTTTTACGCTTCGGTGTGTTCAATATTCCCATTAGACTCGTCATTGGAAGTCTCGAGCTGCTGCAGTTCCAGGAAATCTTGACTGTATATACCTCTAGGCATATGGAAGAATATACCGATCAGATTCCTTTTATCTTTGTAGAATATAGGCTATTAAAGAATTTGTTGAATATAATAATTTTTCGACTCAGTAATTCATGCTTGATTATTATGAACTTATCATCGTTTTACAAGATTGGTATTTATGCTCGCATATATGACTGGCTGTTTTGGAGAATATTTCTTATTTTGACGCTCGCAAATTCTTATTTTACATTTCCATTATAAAAAAACCTGAATGCCTCAGAGCACTCGCATGTCAGAGGAGAGTCTAAAACTTAACTATTCTTTAATGATCTTACAGTCTACGTTTTCATTGGAGAGGAGAATAATTTACGGCAAATGATGGGTTACATGCAGGATCTTCAGCTTTTCCAGAATGGAGAATATATTGTGATTTATATAGACATGATGACATATTCCTTTCGTGAAGCTTACAAGTACCTATGGAGTAAGTAGGCCTTTGGGGCAACATGAGATTTTTTCCTTTTATCAACTGCTTGTACCTATACTGAGTATGAAAGAGTTATACTCTTGCTGCCAAACTTAAAACTTGAGCAATGTCTGACTCACTAATGCTGTCCCAATTTTATTATAGATGTTGGAGATATTCAAGTGGCGAAGAATTGTGAAAAAATGAGTAACTTTGATTCCAAAACGGCTAGGTCCCTTTTAGTAGTTACTCCTAGTCCACCAGATAATAATTTCGAAGACTTCTTCGCTAAAGTGACGGAATATGGCGCCAAAGAACCATTCTTCTTTTCCCGGTCCCATGGATTACCGTTCAAAAGACATGTGTCCATTTATGCTGCCAATCTGTATGATTCTGTGTATTTATACGCTCGAGCACTTCACAATTTAATGAAGAATGTGAAGGGAGAAGAGGTAAATGTGCAAAAACTAGCAAGGAATGGCACTGAAATCCTCGCGCAGATCGTCAAAAACAAATACAGGAGTAAGTCCCAATTTGTTAAAGTTCTTTTTAGTGTAGAACTGTTTCAAGTATGTGTTCAAGGGGGTAGGGGGGAAATAATTAATTTAAGTATTTTTTATCAAATTTTAAAAACGTGTTCTTGGTTGTATAATAGTTTCTTCCTTTTGTGCAGGTATAACGGGCGCCATGATCTATATTGACGAGAATGGAGACTCTGAGGGCAACTTCTCACTCGTTGCTTACCAACCGTATAATTTTTCTTTTCGTTCTAGAGAGGTATTACCTGAAAAGAGTGGAGGGCAGTTTACTTGTTCACGTTTCATGATACCCGTTGCTAATTTTCAGCCACATAACGGTAGCACCGATAATCCAGTGAGTGTACACACTGTATCTTGAAGCTTAAACAAACATCGAGTGCTCCAGGCACTTACGCTTTTAAAGTTATTATCTGAATCAATAACTTGGCAAAAATCATAACAACAAGAAAACAATAAAGAAAATAGAAATTTGTTTTCCTACAGTACATGTCCAAGATAGTGAAGATGCTCCCTGGCAAGAAAATTGAGTGGATCAACGGATATCCACCTCCAGATGAGCCTAAGTGCGGTTTTGATAACGAAAATTGTAAGAGCAAGGAGGGCTACAGATCCATGATAATAGCGGTCGTGTTAGGCCTGATCTTGTTCGTGGTGGTATCGATTGCAGCCAGCCTTTATCGTAAATGGAAGATTGAGCAGGAGATAGAAGGGCTTCTGTGGAAAATTGATAAGGATGATCTTGTATTGCAGCAACCTTACGGAGAAAATACACAATCCCGGGTAATAAGCTCATTGTAAACACTGGAAAAGTTCACATGCTTGATATTTTATCTGTTCCGGCATGTTTTCCTACTTCCTTTCTGCCACCATGAATTCATGAGAAAGAGCTGGAGCTCTTGAATACACAGTTGACTCAATATAAAGGATTTGTGAAGTTATAGTTGGTATAGATATACGTATTCAGGTGAACAGACTTGGAATTGGAAGTAGATGATTTAACGGAGCTGCAGAAACCTTACTGCGTCAAAATCTGGATGTAGTTTTCATTTTCACGGATAAGCGGAAATTGTTTATGTACGGGGATGTTGTTAACTCTCTTTGCAGATGAGCCTTGTCAGTATCGGTTCACTTGGTCAAGTTTACTGCACGACAGCCCATTACAAAGGAGCAGTGGTTCGCGTGAAAGAGCTTAAACTACAGAAGAAACTAGTAATCTCAAGGAATACGATGAAAGAAATACGGTACATACGGGAAATGTGTCATCCAAATATCAATTCTTTTCATGGAGCTGTGATACAACCTCTCAAGATTTCTTTGGCATTTGACTATTGTGGAAAAGGCTCATTGTCTGATGTTGTTGAGAATGAAGATATTAGGCTAGATAGCACATTTATTGCTTCTCTCATACACGACCTGATTAAAGTAAGAAAATATGTTTGTCATCTATAAGTCATCCCATTAATTGAAATTTGCTAATTATATTGCTTTTTGAGGGCATGGGATAGTAACCCAAGTGTAGCCTGTGCTCCTTATTACGGATTCGTAATTATTGTAACTCTATATAAGTGTTTTCTAACATCCTTACAGGGCATGATTTACCTTCACGATTCTGACTTAGGATTTCACGGCAATCTAAAGAGCTCCAATTGTGTAATTACGTCTCGCTGGGTTCTGCAGCTCACTGACTTTGGATTGTATGAACTCCGCTCCGCGGCTGGAACCGGTCTATTTGATCCCGATTCACCGCATTCGTATTATCAGAACTTATTATGGACTGCCCCGGAGCTTTTACGGGATCAGCCTGTGCTGGTGAAAGGATCCCCGAAAGGCGATGTGTATGCATTCTCAATCATTATGTACGAAATATACGGGAGAAAGGGCCCGTATGGTCTTTGTACATACGATGTTAAAGGTATACTGTATATATATATTATTCGTAAAATAATATTTGTTCTTATTATGATTTCCATTTCGCTTTCAACCTCATTATTGATATCCTTAGATATAATTGAGAAAGTAAAAGCCAGGACGAAACCTCCGTTTAGACCAGATTTGGAATATCTTGACGAATGTCCTAGTCAGTGCCCTGAATTTGTCACAGCGTTGATTGCAGAAGCGTGGGATGATATGCCAGAGACCAGACCTCTATTTAGGAACATTAGAGAGCGACTAAAACCTCTGAAAGACGGAATGTAAGCTCAGTCTAAGCATTAGTGAATCGCAGTATTAATGAAAGTCACTCTCCATTCTATATATGTACATTTATCATTCTTATATCTATTTCATGCATTGTTTGTTCAGGACGCCAAATATCATGGATCATATGATTTCAATGATGGAAAAGTACGCGAACAACCTGGAAGACATAGTTAACGAACGAACTGGAATGCTCATCCAGGAAAAAAAGAAAACAGAAGATTTGCTACATCGAATGCTTCCTATGCCAGTTGCAAAGAGACTGACTGTTGGGGAAGGAATAGAACCAGAATCTTTTGAGCATGTAACTATTTACTTCTCAGATATTGTTGGTTTTACGCAAATGTCTGCTGAGAGCACTCCACTTCAAGTTGTCAATTTTCTCAATGATCTCTACACTCTATTCGACTCCATCATACGGGGATACGACGTGTACAAAGTTGAAACCATTGGAGACGCATACATGGTGGTGAGTATATTTCTTCATAACTAACACGTGGTCGAAAATTGTGTTATGTTCTTACACAAATTGGTCGAGCATCACCAACTACTCACATTTTGGCATATAATTAGGTTTCGGGGCTGCCTATTCGGAACGGACCTCAGCACGCCGGTGAAATTGCTTCTATGGCACTAGATCTTCTCACCGCTGTTCATACGTACCGAATAGCACATAGGCCAAAGGACACTTTGAAGCTACGCATAGGAATTCACTCAGGTCCTGTTTGTGCAGGTGTGGTTGGTTTGACTATGCCCAGATATTGTTTGTTTGGTGACACCGTTAATACAGCTTCACGGATGGAGTCCAACGGAGAACCTCTGAAAATTCACATCAGTGATGAATGCAAGAGGGCTTTGGATAAAATTGGAGGTTATGTAATTAAGGAAAGGTAAGCTCTATCACGGGAATGTTTATGTAAATGAAACAAGTATATAGGTACATAATGATGTTACTATTAACCTAGGAGATGGCATTAGTCTGATTAATAATTATGTATTACAGGGGAGTTGTGCATCTAAAAGGCAAGGGAGAAGTAAAAACTTATTGGTTGGTTGGCGCAAGCGAAGGTGCCGTAGCTCCGAACCGTTCCAGTTTAGATGATTTAAATCCATTATTTCGGCGACCTCGAGGTTTGTCCGTTTATTGGCTCATTCTTGTAAGGGAAGAATCATTATTTATTGTGCTAATTTATACAATGCTAATGCCTCTAGGTTTGGGAGCTTTTAGCGACCAGCAAAGTATACGACGGCGAGCTAGTCCGAAGATTGCTGGGAGTGTAAATGTGTCCAGACAGGGCTCCTTTTGTGGAGGGACCAGCGGATCTGGAAACATTGTACCAAATGCACTTGTGAGCAAAGCTAAAGAAGCCGGAACATACCTTCGTCGTCCGAGTTTTGATCCAGCAGTTCTGTCCATGTCATTAAGAAACGCCCAGTTAAATATGGGCGGCTCTTACAGTAACCGTACTAGCCCTTCTGGCACTCCTCCTTCCCGGCTTCGTAAAGATTACCGATTTCAACAACCTAGACCTTCAAGTCTAGCTAATGCAAATATTAGTTCCATGAATAACTGCTGCACGGTAACCATAGAACCACCTAGTGACTCAAGTACTAACACCTCCCCAGTGAAAGTTGCAAATCAGCACTGTGATTCTCAACCCACCAACTCATCAAGTCTCAATGATTTAAAATGTACCGAATTACCTCGTAAAAGAGTTGATTTTTCACCCCGGACTAAGAAGGTTTCCGTAGGATCAATAAGGGAATCTAAGTCACTCGATATGTTTCCTAAGCAGAATGAAACTCTATATAGTCCCGCCCTTTGTCCTGCAATTAAAACTAGACGCATGTCCAGGTCTCTTGATATTGCTGAAGGGGATCCTTTTCTTACAGACTGTGAGATGGATGATATGGGTGCATTTCGCCTTGATGACAATGTATCTTTGGTTGAACCTAGTGGCGCCCGTGGGGATACATTTGGTAGTGGTTCGGTTTTTACCGAGGGAAAATGTATACGAGGAAAGTCAGGTGAAAAGGAATTTTTCACCGGGAAGAGAAACTGTAACTACGTGCCTCGTAATGACTATAAGTACAATAGTGAAAATAGATTTAGTGGCAAACAAGATGAGTGTTGTACTTTACTTAGTGATGAAACAGATCGGGATACATCTGCTGGGCAGCATGAAAGCGAAGTAACCGATATGCACGTGGATGATTACGAACCCAACTCATCTTCGCACACAGAAATTCACCCACCCAAATCTCGGTGGAGAAAAATATCCGATCAAATGGACAAGGAGAGGAAGTCTAATTCCTTGAAAAAATGGTTTCAAAATATTCTCAATGGAAATGGGATCAGTACTTCATCCAGTGCGGGCAGTGTTGGAGACTCGGTTTCTCCATCCCAGACAAACCTTAGTTTTAGTAGTGGTAACGTGAGCCAAGGGGAGAGTAAAGGTGCGAGTGGAAAGGGTCCCACGAGAGCAGCAGATAGATTGGAAAACGAAAGTGTTGTATAATACATACATATAGCATAAAAATTATTGTTAGTTACATCCTTCAATTTTGTCTGGTCATGAAGTTGTGAAGAAACATCTTGAGTTGGAAATATTATTACTTCGGAAGTATTGTTAACTAATATCTATTTAAAAACTATTATAATAAGTAACAAAGCATTTATTTTGTGTAATAACTTCATTTTAGCATCTTTCAATATACAGAAATACATCAAATTAATATAAAATAATACATACGTAATATTACATAAGGTGGCGAACTTTGAGATTTTTTACTCTTTGGCCAAATTTTCCAGTTCAAAGTAGCAAAGGCTACGTCTTGAAAATATCCCTAGTCGACCCGAGTAATCAAGTAAATTATTTAATTAGATACTTATAGGCATGTCTATCTTGTCCTTGGCATTCTATGTAGGCAATGTCAGCAAATGTTGTTCGTTAAAACAAAAACTTAAATGGATTCCTACATACCTAACACGAGATAAATGTCGTCCCATCATCTTTAGCTGTTCATACTGTATCAAAGTTTTGTGTCGGTTTAAAAAAAGTGTATGTTTTAGGAACATTATCTTGTCTTAAGTAAAATTATGTATGGGATCACCATGAAAGGTACTCCGAAAATATGTTATAAAATTGAATCCAAATCATTTGTATACTAGTGGATGCACAGAATTATAAAATGCAATCATTATTATTATACCTCCTGACTGCTGTTACATATTCTCTATAAAATGTACCTAAAAATCTGCCAAACTTATCGCATATATGCAGTAAAAATGAGTCAAATGTAAATCTGGTGTAAGTAATATAAATTTACAAAAGATTTAACGTGTCTGTATAGAAAAATGATAATTTGTATTCGCACTCTTCCCGCACTGACAACAGGTTCGTCGGTACAGGTGTAAACATTGTATTCGCAATCATGCATTTTAGTTTTTTAAATAATAAGTCGACTCTTTTTATTAATGTCTTATGTTAATGTAGTCTTATTTATTTATATCTGTGTAATTGTCCTTAATCTCCCTGTCAGTGAATCTGTGACTTTATTTTGATAAGTACAATCGTTTAATTATCATGTCTTTAAGAAGTATCACGCTTGTTGAATGTTGACTAACTATTCAAGGTATATTGAGATTTTAATAAAAACCATGTTATTTTGAAAACACCACATAAATACTCGTCATACTTATTACTTCTTCTTCCGCATGTGTATAGATTCATTCATTCTTTGAATGGTATGTCAAGCACACATCCAAGTATGAATCACAAATCCAATCAAAGTAACCGGTAAGGGTAAGTAACTATCTATTTTGTATTTTCACATACAAATTTACAAACAAATCTACTACAAACCTAAGCAGTTCAAAAAATCACTGGAGCAAATTTGTAATATTAATTCCCTCAATTGCTTGATGTTTGATAGCATAGAACTTACATCAGAGTATGTATCTTGTGACTGTAGGGGGCATTTTGCTAATTTGGTTGTAACGTCATATGTATTTCTACAACGATCAACCAAAATATTCCACATGTCAAATAAATTAAATAGTTCATATAAAGAAAAGAAATCGAAACCGTCATTCATTAATGTTGACTTTGCACTGTATACACCTAATCAATTATTGTACTCTGTACAGTGTGTACTGTTACGTATAAATAATAATAAGTACCTAAGTATATTATCATCAAGCATAAGGAGGAAACTCCTATTAGATGGATGATGGTTCATGGGGCAATGGGATGCCAAATGCCAACACAATAATAATGAGGATGTAAATATACTGATCAATAAGCCCTATGACAGGACAGGTATGAAGGGATTGGCATATATATTGTATACAAAAAGGTAGCAAATAAATTCTTATGTCATCTCTCCCCGTTTGTTTAATTTATCTCTGAACGCCTTGAGTCATATGCCGTATAGCATTTAAGACCATATACTCCCCAAAACTCCAAATTGTAAATACTGAACAAATCAAATTGAATGAAAAACGATATGAACGTTACGTTACATCCAATAAGTTTCTCATTGAGTTGAGTAATATAGAATTAACATGCTCACATAATATGCTAAATTATACTTGATTTTATACTTGTGGACTTACTTACTTATAATACTTTATGTATTGTCCTGCTTTAGTATCCTTGATTATTATATATAATAATGTATAATAGTAAAATGTATAACATAATGATGCCCACCATGGGCGTAAGCAATTTCATATATGCTGCATCTTCATATGTGTCTTCTCATGAATCGTCATGTAATACTAATGTCTATTCGCTATATACTTACATGTAATGTCTTTAGTCTTTATACATGTAATATATGGCTTTAAAGCCACACAGCTCACACAGGTGAGACGGATTTGCAAAATATTTTGGCCCTAACTAGAACGTTTGTATGTCCTATGTGCAGAGTAAAAGTAAAAGCTTTATAAACTGTATTGTTGTGTCTTTCCATCCACACACACACACGCAAGATGAGCCAAATGCAAAAAGGAGAGATGTGCGATGTGTGTGTATGTGTTGTTCAATCATTTGAGAGATGAAGAGAGTTCCTTTTATATAAAAATATACTTAGGTGTATTATACACATCGCTATCATCGCACGTGAACTTTTTATGTGGCCAAAGCAAAGCAAAAGCAAAGGAAAGAAAGGGTTGAGACGTATATTTAATACTGAAGATGCGATGAAGAACGGAACGGTGAGCGGAAAGGAAAGACGGGGGAATGAGGATTTAACCCATAAGAGAAAGCATAGAGAGGAGGAAACAAATGGGAGCTGCTGTGGCAGGAAAATTTGAACTTTATTATGAGGTTTCAAAATCATTATCAAAGTGTTTACGCTTCTTGTTGTGATTTTTAAAACTTTTTTTTAATTACGAAGAATTTGACCCGAGGATTCGTTACACCTCAGAGTTACGTAATTGTGCGCTTTAACTTCTCCCCTCCAACATGGGTGAGCCCTTGGGTCTTTTTTCATTTTAATTAATACCAATTGAATAGTCGTGTAATCATATAAATATATAAGGTTTCTTCATGGGTGTTGTTTTCATTATTTGATTTTTATAATATTTCATTTTGTCAACCGCACACACTCACACATGGGGTATCATTTATTATCGCGATTAAGTTTATTTTGCTGATTCTGCTATACTTATTTGTTTTTAGACACTGTTTATTGATAATCATCGTGTAATAACTGCAATAGTTCATTATCAAAATGATTCGTATATTGCAATGACCAGTCGCAAAAATGTTCTCGTCTATTACTTTTTTGCATTAGCCGAAATTGTGTGGGGAACGTTTTGAGTAGATTGAAGATTGTAAAATACGGCCACACTATGATAATGAGTCGGTTTTTAATTGTTATTGAGTATTCATTCTGACCAGTACCATATAGTACTATTATCTTGTTGGTCAAGTCAAGATGTATACATTTGATAATGTGTACATAAAGGTATTATAATGTTTTTTTTTAAATAATTAATTGAATTTTTGAGGTTGGTAGTCGGAGATTTTGTCAAGATGTGTGCAAATACCTTTGAATTACTATAAATATGAAACGTATAGCGTACTTTTATCAAATAATTTGAATTTATGCTTTGTAAATTTTGCCTAGGTTCAGCATAAACTGTAGATACTTCAATATTATTACGCCGTTGGGTGTCTAACATTAGGTTATTTTTATATTAATAATTTATTATTATTTGGATATCTATGATTGTAAATTGCCATACACCCAACAAAAGTATTTAGCATTGAATTTAATATACATGTGATTGATAATTTATAATGCATTGGTGTTATTTCTTTGATGCAGATTTCGGGTGGAAATTGTATACTTTTGGGATTTGATTTGTCTCCGACTTCTTCACTACAATGACGGGCTTAAGATAATCATGGTCTAAGGATCATGGATACTGATTTTTTACGAAGTCTTTTTTGTTAATTTTGGGTTTTCATCCACGTCCGATTGTCTTGTGTCACTTGTCACGTCGAAATAGGTAATGGAAACTTTTACATGCTTTTCTTTTTCAGCTTGGTTAAGTAGTTCCACGAATACTTATTCTTCAAGTGTAACCGAAATTACTGAGCTATAGAGTTTATATATTGTCGGAGAGGTTGAACTCATTTCAGCAAGTACCTCATAGCATCCTATTTGGTTTAGCAAAACACTATTTTAGTTCAGAATTTGAACCTTCACTTGAGCATAGCAATTTTTGAGTTGTGGAGGTGGTGTTCATGTGTCAGGTGTAAGCGTTTGTCTTCCATAAAGGATGTTATTTCAGGACGTTGTTCTTTTTAGTTAACTAACCCGCAAAACGGATAATGTTGACATACTCGCATTATTTCACGTTTCAAGACATAAAAGATGCAAAAAATCGAATCCATGTATTATATTAGTAAACCGTAAGCGCATCATAGTTAAGGATATATCAAACTCATTGATAATACATCTATAATGTTAACTTACTTTTATTTTATACTTGCAATAAGTAACAAGCTCTAAAATGGACTAAAATTAATATTTTTAAGGGTTAACCTTTTACATTATGGGTATATTTCTAGAATCTCTACGAAGTTTTGTATCTTGTTTGTATGCCCATACATTTATTGATATTATATTGCGTCGTTTCTGTATGGCCATTGATTTCATGTGAGGTGTAAATTTTTGTTGATTGCAGGAATTTTGAACATAAGAAAGACTGATTAATGCTAATGGCCGTAATATGTCTTCCAATTTAAGAAATATGTCGTCTCGTCACCCGTGCAATTTTAAACGAGCTATTTTTTAACGTGCTTACTGGCGCTAAACAGTGTTCCAGCGGTCGGGATTAATGTCAGCAGCTTGCAGGTACGATCCTATTACATATGTATGTACCTTTTTTCTGGCTTCAGTGAGTTGGAGGAATGCAATATTTGGCTATATTCATATTTTCCACACTTGTAATTTATCTCTCTCGGGTTGTCTCGGCTGGAATGATGATTCCGAAAAATCCATAAAAATTCAATTTTTAGGCGTACAAGTAAAAAACATGCAATGTGCGTGTCGGTGTGTACATGTATATCATGTACACGGCTGTTTCTTTGAACAGATGCAAATAGCCTAAGAGACGCAGAAGTATGAATGTGTGTGTAAATCCTATGGGAAGGATTTCATAGAATCCTTTTATGAAGCAAATAATGGTACGCCGTAACAACGAGGAATTGGTGCATAGCAGAGGCAGGATAGGATGGATTTTACTATACCTAGGTGAAATCCAGCTTTAGTACTTGGTCGAAATAAATTTTTACTGTTATTCATACGTGAGTATTTTTAAACCCAGTAAAAAGTTCGTCTCTCTATTTGCCTTTGTGTGTGTGGCGTGCGGCAGTCAGTTTACTGGCAAGAAGAGGAAGAAGATTGGAACTGGGAAAGAATATCAGAGAGAGAGAGAGAGCTTTAAGCTCCACGACGGAAAGTCATGTCTCCATGATATAAATGTTTTTAAGAATGAACAACAGTTGTGTAAGAAGGAAATAAACCAGGAAAACCTGCGCTGTTATTTCACTATCGTAGTATGTAGTATCTCTGCCCTTCTGCCTTATAAAATACCAAAAATTGGTTTATAATCTTTTACTTCTCGCTTGTGAATCTCTCCAATGGTGCTCATACAATTACACACTACCATTTAAAATACCTCCTACTTTAGTACTGTGTAATCCTGTTTTTTTTGCATTGTAAGCCGAAATGAGTATCTATGTGGACTCCTCACAAGGAACTTTCCAGAATATACGAACTTGTACATGTACATACTCGTACATACTTGTACACATTGAGTTGAAAGCATATGAAGGTACTCTAACACCGAAAAGGTCTCAAACACACACAATTGCGGAGTTTAAAGAAAGAAAATGACTTTTCATAGAATAATTTTTCGTGATCTGATTAGCTAATTTTGGCAAGGATCCATCCTGCTAAAATTATTAAGCTAAAATGTTGCATTCTTTGCTGAAATTTGGAATTTGTTAATGATATGACTGCGGGCGCCAGGTTGATGGTCTTCAGAGCATGTGTGTACACAGGTTTCTCACTATAAGTAGTATGGTTTTTAGTGGATATGTGAAGGTGATTGTAATGTGTAGGTACCCATAACATGCTCATATGTACGTGCATGTATTTTTGTGCGGAGGATGCATGTTCATTACATACCATTCTTTTGTATTCACCCTTGCGAAGTAAATCGCAAATAATGATCAGGCCCTATACCTACATATGTATACTAGGAGTTGGAGTATGTACTGGCACGTGTTTTCGAGGCATATATACATCCATTGGACTTGCCAATTATCATCGAATCCTCGTAAGCATACTTGTTGTATTTAACGTAATAAGGCTACTATCATTTCATTACCTTCCTTCTTTAAGGGAATGTGTATGATTGTGTATTATTCCTTTAACGTCTACCTCACGAATCAAAGTTGATTCTGATGCATAAGCGGTAGGGATGTCTTCAGTTTATAAATATCAAAGTAAGAGATTGTATAGTGGTAAGCGAGGTGTTCCTTGAAAACCCGTTTGCTTGGTGGTGCACATGTCATTCTGTATATGCTGAGCTATGGAGAGACAGGGCGCGTGGGTGTATTTGTAATTCATAATTTTTCTTATATAGTTGATCACTTAGTTATTGCTTGTAAAATTCATGTAGATAATGGCAGTTGCAGTCATTTGAGAACAACTAACGAAGCTTACGTAGTCTGGAGCAACTGTCTTCAAGTGCGAATATTTACTACCCACGCGCTAAAATCCTGTATGCATCGTAATGGCTATCTCTGTGCGTATTCCCCCTATATATGTGCATGCTGTTTATAGGCTAATCTTTGTTTTTGTTGTAGATGTGGGTACAAAAGTTTTGGAAAGCCAAAATAATCGGGAATGATAAAAAATTAAAGCGAACAGTAACAATGAAATGGACAATCCAATGTGTAGGTTCTGTAGCGATTGGATTTTCGTTGACTTTTGTGCTCCTTACCAATCTTTTAGTTGTGGTTATTTCATTGTACACTGGTTAATTTCCTGGAAAATTATTCTAGATTTTAATGTGTTTTTCCTTCTGTTTCCTTCTTTTGTGTGTTTGTTACCTTTTGTTTTTTCTCCACATTTTTATAACAGGCACAAGCCCTTGTTTTACACTGTAGAGTGTTAATGTTTATTTTTCATCAAGAACCAAGCCTCATGTGTGCTTTGTACTCTAATTTATAAATACATGTGGTGTTTACTACTGGCTTGGGGGGCCTGTGTTGTTGCTGAATGTTTGCTCGATAAAAAAATCCGAGATGTGTTTACATGCATTCACGGTCAGTGTACAAATACTTGGTTAACTTTTAACATGTCATAGTGCAGGGTGGATTTGCCAGGCCAGTTGAAACTGAAGTAATGGTGGCATTTAATAATTGGCGGATTCAAAATGTACGTAAATAATTACATCTGTTACCACGATCTATAATTTTTTTAATCGGTCAAAAGTGGGACGCGGGATGGGAATGGTCGACACACTTAGTTATTCTATAGTCATTTTTGTTGATGGGAACAACAAAAAAGTATCCGAACCGAGGATCTATACAGGCTCTCTGACTTTCTGCCCACATATGCTGCATTAAATTGTGCATACTTAATTCCTGCGTGTAAATGTTTGCAGTTTCATTTTGTCATTATGTCATGTGTTGGTTGTGTTCCCTGTCGTTGAATGTCTATGAATGCATACATTAAATCTTGGAGAGTGTTTGGACTGTACTTGGAAGCACATGCATGCAGCTGTACTCTTATTCAGGTTTATTTTCACTGTTTGAAAATGAATTAGATGACTGGAAATGATCCTGGTGGCACTTTGTTCGTATATACAGTTTATATACATACCACTAACTTGTCGTTTTTCACAGCGGGACTGGCTTGGACTGGTAGGTAAAAGGAATTTTTCGACTAATTTGCCCGTATGTGTATGATCGTGTACATGTGTTCTCAGTATTTTCATCTTGGAGTATCTGTACGATTCGTATTTACACAGTTTTATCAAATTTGAGAGAGAAGTTCTAAGCTGTTTTATCTTGATGCTCGACAAAGATTAGTTTACTCCAGCCTACCATCAAATGAACAATACTTCCCTCTTAATTACTTGTTAGTTGGCACTGCGCTTGACTGGGTCATCGTTTCCATCTTTATTTTATTGAAGAGGAATCCAGAGATCTGTCCAAATGTTTCTGAGCTTGACGGTAACCGTCTTTCTTTTTTGGAGGCATGTTGGAATTTCACGATTGGCAATTGTCAATATAAGCTCCTTTTCTTTACGGGGGTAAAACAAATAAATATACCACCAAGAATAATACTAGAACCTTTTCTATGTGAGCCTTCTTGCCATAGAGACACGGGATTTTCTTAGAAACGTTCTAAATCAGGAAGAATATATAACGGCTGCTTAGAATCAGCCAAGGACACTTACAAAATGGTTTAGAAATTTTCGCTGTCATACATTCAGCGCAACTACTAAGGGTGTCTTGTAAAGTATAGGAATCAATGTATACATAGAAGAATCTAAAGAATTTGTGTTCATTCAAAATTTTTGTAATTTCTCAGAATTGATATTAGTGAAGTTTATTGCGGTAACCTGAGGGAAAGACTTAATGATGGAACTTCAACTCTGACCAGCGAAATGAAGAGAATTTTTATGACTTGACGTTTTTATTATTTTAGTAGTCGTACTTGTACTTATATAATACCTATGCTGTAACTACATACATACAGTCCATGAGTATGAGGGGGGGGGGGTTAACATTTTGGTTGAATAAAAATAACGAGAATACTGAACAGGATTTTACAACCTGCTGTGATATGAGCTATCTTTGTGTGGTGTGGCGTACTGAGTAGTAGTAGCAGCAACAAGATTTTATTGATTTAGGCATAGTCCCATAGCTATAAGTATAATTATTCAATTCACAGAGAAACTAAAAAGACAGATTAATCTGTAAGCATTCATTGTAGAAGAATATAAAAGTACAGATACAAGAATCCAGGTTATTTTTCTTAATTAAATAATGCCAAATAATCTTAATGTCTTCCAAGAATCCGATGAATGTTCAAGAGTAATTCATATCTAGATTAGGATAATGTTTTACATTGTTTTACATTGTAGGGAAGTGTTCTCGGGTTCAGTCACAGCTTCTCGTGTTCATCATGTAAGCAACGCTTTGTCATAGGACCATTGAGCTGTTCAGGTGGTGTGGCGTCAGTTGTTTACTGGCCCTTGAACGGAGGAATGTATAGGCGGAATTTTACATGGGAAACAAACGATGTTACAGATTTTATTAGTATTCACACGCCACTCATCTGTATCATCAAAACGTGTGTATATATGGCAAAGATAAATTAAAACCAAGACAGGAAGTACTGCTCTAAAACTTTTAGTTATGAGATGCTTCAAACTTGGTAGTACGTGAAGATTCGAATTAAGATTAAAGATTAAAATCGAGCTGTTCAGTCTATCCGTGCGGGTGTTATAATGAGAATGTGGATGGGTTTCTTTGCAACAACTCTGACGTGGACTAAAATAGACTAAGAGTGAGTTAGCGTACTTTCGATAGACTATACTGCTTCTCTTCTTCCTTTCCTACCGTCTTCATCTTTGCTTTACTCCACTCAGGAACTAATATCCTTATCCTCCAACTTACATACGTTCGGTTTACTTACACTTACATTTTCTCCATTAAGTTTCTTATATAGAGCAGGTTCATTTCAGTTTACGAGTACGGAGCGGAACACCCGAATCCGACCCATCACTTGCTCTGTATTTATATATACGGAATATATGCAATTATTAGGATCTGAAAATACGATTTTAAATGGTATTCTATGCCGGTCATTAGTACTGAGATGTTTTTAATTCATCCACGTCTTGTACTCTATACTATTTGTATTCTATACTCGTTTACTTTAAGTTAAAATACCACCGATGATTCACAAATTCCTATGGACTAACGTTAGGTTGGACTAACGTAGTTGTACAATTTACCTGTTTAGTAAGTACGTTGCTGAGGTTTCCAGACTTGAAAGTATTTATGTGTTGGAAGGACTTTCCCTGTCCTTATACATATGTCTGTTAATCATAGACTATTTGTAGCGAGAACCATCGAGAGATCAACAAATGAGTGCACCCTTCATAAATCTATAGACGAAGTGATGTCAGTATAGATAGAATTATGAAGAAGTCAGTTTTCTATAGGATTTTTCTCCCCGTGAGGTTCTGTAAAAGGGTTTAAGGACTGTACTTTTTGAAATATTAGATTTTCTAAGTATGTAGCTTTTGCTTGGAATACTGGCGTAGTTAGTGAAAACAAAGAAATGACCTAGAAAGAATGAAGAATTTATTAGTAATATGGAAGCCTGGATCAAGTCTCTTATAAACCATGATTCTTGTACTATGGTAATTTGTACAGTAGCGAAAAGTAAGTGTTTTTGGCAAAAGTATGGAAATTTAATGATTTTGCTAATAAATATTGTGTACAATTGTCAATAATAAACGTTAAAAAGAGAGGAAATATGGCTGCTGTAGGAGCCGGCTACAAAAGCGATTGACGGCTGTATGGAAAATATTAACGATACTATCTTCTCTTCCCATCGTCGTTACTCTTCTCACCTCCTACACTTTCACCTCTTTTTCTATGTAGCGCTTGTTTTAACACAAATTGAAGTATCTTCTGCAGTAGTATAACAACTTCTCGCAAGGGCCTGTTCCAAATATTCTGGTTGAACACATCTTATGGTGCATATATTAGTGTATACTTTACCATGTTTACAAACCGGCAATCTTAATGTATCTTTTATAAGAGGGCATGAAATTTTACAGCCGCTTGTTCAGTTATGAAAATGAAAGTAAATTGTAAGTCGAAGGATACAATGGCATTTATTGTAATATTACTATTTATTTATTTTTGGTGACAATATCCACATTGAGGAGTATAATTATGCATTAGAGTCGTAGTGTAGCGTAGCAACAAGGCCGTGAGTAAAAAGGAAAAAATTCATCGCCAAACCCATTCGCATCCCGGGGAACTTTTTTTTGTATATAAAAAAGCTAAAAAATTACGGAAGTAAAACAGTTCATCCTATACAGATTTGCGTATAATATATCACTTGAGGTAGTTTATATAGCAGGAGATAGTTTAAAGCCTCTTCCACCACCATTGACAGCTTCCTGGCCAAATGCTATTCCTTGTGAAGTTATACTTAGTATTAAAAACTTGAAGTATCTAATGTGAGAGTGCATACCTTTGGGATTAGGATACGATACAAGAAGCTGAACTCATAAATTTAATACATGTTCGTATACTTGGGTATTATTATTAGTTACTTATGCGATGTTGTTTCCTGGCATGATGGAACGAAATTGAGTAAGTAAGATTTCAGATTAGGCCAACAGCTGTATAGTAGTAATAGTAGTTGTAGTGGTAGTGATGAGGGAGGTTGTTGGGGAAGAAAATCGGATGGTATCGTAACCTATAACTACATGTATAAACATTCCTTGGTTGAACACCGTGCGATTTCTGGGTGAAGATAAACTATAAATGCACTGTGGCATTGGCATGTACATATTATTTAAGCTGTGTCTTCCTTGTTGTTTACCGTTCGTCGTTTGTGACTGCGAAGTGCGGTGCGGCGATTTGAACCAAAGGAAGCTTAAAATATTGCAGTTGTATGAGCATGAAGCTCCTTCGACTCCAGCGTTACGGAGTTGTGTAGTATAGTAGTGCTGGTAGTAGTAAAGTAGTAGGTTTCCATTTAGGAAAATTAATGGGAATGTTAAATGAAAACAGTGCCATACCTTCCTACTTATGCATGGTTATGTGCAAGTATCGTTGAGATGCAGCATGCAACATTGGTAGGAATAATGCTTAGCATTGTAGAAATTAATTAATAAAAGGCTACATATTTATTATGAAAACTCTAGGTTGAAATGTATTTATTACGTGATAATTGCTACCTTTGACGTTTATCTGACCTGCTTACAATTGGTGGAGAAATGAAGATTGAAAGAGAATGTTTTCCGGGGCATATGGATGGATCATACAAATATAGATATATATACATATAGTATATGTTTGGAGTATAGGGATTGGAAGGAAGAGTTGGATGAGTACACTCTGTTGTTACTCGGTGGAAGCAACAGGCTTTTTCCTACCCGTATCTCCGTATAGTACAGATAGGAAATTCTGCATGCTTGCAGATGATGAAGAGTATAAAAATTGCGTTTAGTATTTCTGCTTGTAGAACGTCCAATATTTGAAATTGCGTAACATCCCTGAAGAAGTACATATACAGTGTGTATGTGAAGAGATTCCCTTGATTTTTGCTTTCATGTTTGCTGTTTTAACCGTGCAGTGTGTGTGATGTAATAGAATTCTGTACTGCTGCTACTGCTGCTTGTTTCTTCTTCGTCGTCTTCTTCTTCCTCTGTATATACTTGTTCAAAGTTTGTTAGCTCCCCAGCTCCCCGGTTTAACCATGAGAATGATTATATTTACGAAGTCACAAACCGGGGATTCGCAAAAACATGAGAGGAATACAAGTACGAGAACTCTGTTGCCAGTAGTAGACAATATGGTATTGGCGATCACATCATCATTCCTTAGCACTCTGGTCGACATCGGCACCAATTCGCATTTTTTTCCTGGTTCCCGTTCTCATTCTCCTGCATGCCACGCTACTGCTACGAATATACAGCTTTTAATACATAAATATACATAACTCTCTTCATCTGAAACTTACTACCCTATTTTCCCCGGAATTATTTTTCGTCTATGTCAAGTACAAAACCCTGAACATTTAATCCATTGTTGCTTCTTCCTTCTTCTTATTTACTTCTTCGCAACATTCTTATCTTATAGCATTGTAAACAGAAAAGTACTATGGCCTCAATTTCTTCACCAGTTTATTCTGTAGCCTTAGCTTCTGCAACTAATACTTTCACTACTTCTACTAGTACTAGTACTACTGCTACTTCAAATTGTTATACTTCTGGTGCTAATTCCAGAGCTTGCATCGTGACTTCTTCCAAAATTCTTAGAAAATGTTGAAATTTGAATATTGTGCTACTGTCTTTCGTACGAAAAATAATTCTCATAGTGAACAACGTGGGGATTTAATCATCGTGCTGTCAGGCGGAAAATGTAGTGATTAGTGTGTGACACTAGTTCCCCTATACTTAAACTGATATTGTACATACATATAGTGCATAGGAGGGGACTTCCAGTGATTATAATTTTATTACTGCCTATACTTTTCAATACGTTCCGCATGAATGGTGGTGACTTTTTTTGAATAAGCTCAATCTTTGATTTTTTTACTTCCATAATAATTATGCTAAAATGTTAGCTTCTGCACTTCCGCAAATTTTATTATTGTTATTGGGCTTATGGTTACACTCTTATTATTTATTAATCGTTATAATAATTGCTCTAGTAGGCACTTTTTGTGATGTGCCGGTGACCAAGTTCAAAGCGATACCATGCAAAATCACAGCGAGTTCTGTCATCTTGTTATTTCCGAATTGGACACAAAGATTTCCAGTATGGACATAGTTGAGAATAGTTGAAATTCCTATTGTTGTACATATATTAGTGACAGTGCTGAGCGAATGAACAGTTGTTGACACATATAATTCCACTTGTACCTAAGTACCTTGAGAATATTTTCATTACAGTTATTATGTAAATGTCTTCGGTTGTTATATACATATGTACATCATTGTTTGTAATAAAGTTAAATTATCCAGTTCCATAAGAAATATATACAAATATTTCATTCGCAATCAACATACTCGTGGACCAACTATAAGCAGCAAAGACAGGAAATTTGACTTTGGTGCAAGCAAGAATTTTTATAATAGCGACAATAATCTTTTACAATCGGAATCGGCTGGAAATTGAATTACCGGGAAAATAACGTGTTAACTCTGCAAATGTTGCTCCAATTGCAAGAACACAACATTGCCAATATCATCTTCAAGTATCCAAGAAAGAGAGTTCCAATTCAGAGCATTTGAAAGTAATCGGTCAATTAGTTCTGTGAACATAGGCAATCAGAATTTAAAATATTAAATTTTGGAAGTTGGTGAAATTAAAAACATAAAGTATCTACATTTTTTAGAAATTAAAAATTTTTAGTTGGGAATACGTAGGTCAAATTAGTGATGTGAGATATGAGCCATGCCGGTCAGTACGTCTGTGGTGAGCCCTCGACTTCCACTCGTCAATTGTGTTGCTGAGCAGATTTGTTCTCGACCACCACCAACTGTGATTTCGGCGAATGGTGGAAGCCTCAACGTTAGTGGCCTCTTTGCAACCACCACTGCTATTCCAATTTCCATTGTTGAAAAAACTACCTTCAGGCGTGGTGTGAAAGGCTCTGGTTGTGGATCGGGACCTGTTCGTTCAACAAAGAATAGGAGTTTGGAGGATTTTTGTGAGCCCCCTCGAAAGAGAAACAATTTAGTGAGATTGAAATATAGTGATGGATTCGGTCTGTTGAATGGCAGGAGATTAGTGCAGAGCAGCAGCAGTACTGTAATAAAAACAGAGAGTAATACAGCTGCTGGTATTGTAAAAAATAACAGCAGCATACCGGTAAATACTACTAGTGGTAATGTGGTTTCATCATCGACTCCTCTTGCATCATCAGCTGCTGCAACAAAAATTGATTTAAAAGTTGTGTCGTCAATTCAAGACGAAGACGGAGACTGTGACCCAGATCATTGCGATTGCGGTGAATGCGAATCTGATTCCTTATTTGGCGATATTGATCATGACTTTTCTGAAGATTACGACAATAATAATATAGTGAGGAACTTGGGTAATCAAACTGCAGGAATTACGGACAATGAAGAAGATTGGAATAATAACGATAATAGTAACTGTAGTGTCAGAGTACGCGATGATGACGAGGATGACCCACCTAGTCCAGAGAGAAGGGAAGTCATCCCATGCATATACTGCCAAGGTGATGATGATGATGGGTTGATGAGGAAACTTCATGAGTCATTGAGAAATCTGTGAGAATGATTGTAAAAAACGACTGTATTACTAGTACTACGTAGGAATATGCACACATCTGCGTTACTCCGTGGCTGTTGTTGATAGTAAAAGAGCTTTCTCTCTAATATTTTCGTGTTAATAGGACAATGGGAAAAAGGAAATACCGACGAGAGAGGCTTAAACCTTTTTACCATGCCAATATGTTGTATTTTGCAGGTTCAAACATTTTCATACCTTTACGTCTTCTCTCGTTCCCGTCAGTGTAATAGCATTAGCCTGTTCATAACTTGTCTGTGAAGTTTCGACTTGAAAAGAGATGAGGTCTGATCTTTAACAGAATTTTCCAACTCATGCTTGGTTTCTATCTCTCATTTGAAAATATGTCAGGCCATGGTAAAGACTGGCACGATGATGATTCTGAACCTGCGAAATATTCGGAGAGAAAATAACTAAAGGTTGCATTCGAGTAAAAACACTACATACGTAAGGCGTAGGAAAGATACGAGAACTTTACAAGCAAGAGGGTGGAGCTTACTTATCTACAGTACTAAGTCCTTCTTTTTCTTCTCTTCATTCTTGAAAAACTCCTAGTCTTGTCTTGTTTTTAGAATTTGGTCGAAGGCCAGGCTTTGCTATTATTTCTATATATTATGATACTGATGCTCGCTCACAGTCAACGTGAGTTACGTATTTTTTACCGCTGACGAAGATGAAGATTATGATTATATGTGCCAAGAGATAGTCAAGGAACGTCGTATACGTATATATAACTTGATGTATCTGGATATGTACGCCTGTAGAAAAACATACGTTGGCACAAACAGCCCGGATTCCCATGATTCGTTTTTCAAACTTTGTCTTTGACACCGTAGTGTACATAAATAGTTACTAATTTTACAACTCTTTTGTCTTATTCAAATTTTACCCATACAATATTATTGTTGTTTGCATTCGTTCCTCCTTGGGATGTCTACATTTTTTGAGGTTTTGAGCAAAGTCTACAACGAAAATCTTCGTCTCAATTTTCCTTGTTTTCCCATACTTACTTATTATGACGTTATTGTTGGTTACATTCTAAAAAATATGGATGTTGGCGTACTTCGAATAGCGGCAATCCTTTAGTGTTTGAGCACAGGTTGCCCAACCTCCATGTATCTATACTGAATGTGATGAATTAAAAGAGTTAGTTACCACTTTGCGTAATTCTTAAGCATGGAGCTTATGAAAAGAAATACGGATGGCATTGTAGGTATTACCCACGCATGGATTGGCTTGAAGTCACCCGTGGGTTCAGTCTGTCTCAATGTGTCTACTGCCAGGAGAAGAGGAACGGCAGGGAGTATTAAGTGCGCCTTTCAGAGGATATTTTCGGTATATTTGTCGACAGGAATAACGTATGGGTCTTATTTAATGTTTACATTTCTTTGTTTCTGGTATTTATGTAGTTAAAAAGTGACTTTTAATACGAAGAGTAGAAAATTGCCAGGCATGCTGTAAATACGTTTGAGCTGCAGCGAGTAAACTATGAATATGGCTGAATCAGAATAATTGAGAGAAATCATTTCATCTAAATTTTTCTATAGGAGTATTCTCAATGTCGGCCGCGAAAAGTGTACGGTTATCTATAACTTCAATAATGCATATTATGTGGACATGGTTTAAAGATGTTACAAATATATCTGTAGTATAAGTACTGGAGTAGTATAGTACAAGGTTGCAAACATGACGGCACGTCCTACCCGTAACTGCATAGTTGGGTGTAACAGAGATGTATGTATGGAGTCTTTAGCTAATTTTTATTTCAAGACGTTACTTGTTGAAGGCAGCTAGAGTGAGGTTATAAGTTCGACGTGTAATGAGAATGATCTTTGCGGTGGATGTACAAGTGTACTTGAATGCTTATGTGGATTAGTTAGGGTGTTATAAAGTCGTGTGAGCTGATACAGGATGTACGCTGTACACGAGGGTACAAGTTGTGTGGGAGTTAATAGTATTAACATGCTCTGGGTGAAATGTGAACGTGAATGCATACCACATGAGTGCCAGCAAAACCCATTTATTTTGAAATATGTGTATGTTTTGACAATATTTGGCCCTATTACTCTATAATTACGTTTCGTATGGGAGTGTAATGTTATGAATGATATGCAAATTGTGATTGCAAGCTAATTCTGTACTTGGATGAAAATACACATTCTTGTCAAAATGTTCTATTTTAGGCGGAAAGGATCATTCGAAATTGGAGAACTTGATTTGGCCGGTGCAATTGGACGTCGATTTGATCGAGACACTCTTTCAGTTGTGTCCAGAGTTTTTTGAGAACTTTGATGAGGTGGAAATGGATCCTATGGAGTTAGCAAACAATTCTCCAGTAAACGTAGACCCTAACCAACCTCAACTGACCCCAGTCTCATCGCCAACCTCCACGTCAATTCAACAAACAAGTCCCATTCCCACAACCCTCCCATCAGACCACGGTCAAGGTGCACAGCCTGAGCAACCAGAACCATCGCCACCGAATGTACAAGTGGACGACTCTCCCTTACAACCAAGCATGGATAAAAATAAAGAATGTGAGTTCAAAGTTCAGCTGTATACGTAAACACGCTTTAAGTGTACAGTACTGACATATTCATATACTGAAAATATGATGGCAAATTTTTAAAAAATTATTTGATGATGCTATACACATACATACTTATAAATACATCTATAATTTACTATTATTAACCATAAATTATTTTCTAAACAGCTCTAAAGGTCAAGCTACTGCTTCGCCGACCGATGAATCAATTAGTTGAACAGGGTATTTTGCCACGTAAGTTATACTTATCAATTGCAGTATGTAGTTGATATCATATAGTATATATATGTGGTCACCGTGGATGAATTTTGGTTTTAAAGTGTAATTTGTAGAAGAGATTCTGTTCCCTGAGTATTTTCATGCGATATATTAAAATCACAATCCAATTTTAATTCCAAAACAGCTAAAATTCTTTGCGAATCACCACTATTTTGTTCATGAATAATTCCCAAAACTATGTAAATACTTGATTTGTGTTAATTGAAATTTTGTAATGTTTTTAGCTCCAAAGACCCCTGCAGCATTTGCAGGCCAACGGGTCAGGTTGGAACGTGCCAGAATGGGTGATTTATTGAAGGTGAAGATACAGCAGCGACCAGCCAGGCAAGAGTTGGTGCGCCAGCATATTCTTGAGGGTATGAAGCAGGCATTCACTGACAAACATTATGATTTAGTATAGAGAAGCTGTCTACACGTCTTTGTCAAGTCAGATTTGGACCTCTTTAATTAGTTTGTTCAGCCTCACACGTAGTAGTTATTACATATCTGTTTGTAACTTACAGATAGCAACGCTCGAGTAGCACCATCACTGGCGGAGAAACAACGAATGCTTAAGCGAGCCAGACTAGCTGATTCTCTTAATGATCATCTTATTCATCGACCTGGCCCATTGGAATTAGTACGGAAAAATATTTTACATGCACCTGATGCTCAAATAGAGCAAGCAATTAAAGAAGGGGTAGTGGAATTTAAGCCGACATCAGAGGGTCATATTCCAGGACCGCATGTGCCTAATATTTACCTTTGCGATGATGAATCCAGTTCAGATCTCTCATCCCCTGCTGGAACCCCTGATCATTCGATTTCCCAAAACTCGGCAGATTCTTCGTCAAATAGTTTTTCAAAAAAGGACGAAGATGGGAGTCTACCAGCGTCGGTTCTTCTAGTTCCATCATCACCCTCCTTAGGATCAACAACTTCTACCCTCTCCCCTGTATCCATATCGGCGATCACACCTCCACCTCCCCCTCCCCCACCTCCTCCACTACCTTCAGCGCCTCCGGTTTTAGGAAGGTTGCAGATTCATTTGCAAAATATTCACGCTTCTGCGTCGGGTAATACATGTCTACCTGTTGGACCAATTCCTGTGACAACTTCTCAACTAGGTCATCTTGTTGGAGGCGCTGGTTGCATCAGCCATTCAGTAGCATCGCCGTTAACACAAGGGTCATTAAATTTGAATCAAGCTCAACTACAGCCATCCTCGTCGAAAAGCAGAAGTTCTAAGAAAAGTAGTAAAACAAAAAGTCAGCCCAAAACCCGAACAATAAAATTCCACGAATACAAAGGACCACCTAGCGCACAAAAAGGAGGAAGCAGTCAAAGTCAACAGCAGCAAGTAGAAAGCTCGTACGAACTCTTACTCCAGCAACAACAATTGTTTTTGCAGTGGCAACTTGAATGGCAACATAAGGTTCATTTCGAATGTTTTTATTATTATTTTATAAATTTAATATAAATTAAATATAAATTTATTATTATTTTATAAAAATAAATGTAAAATGTTGATATAAATTATTAATGTTTTCTTTTTACAGTATCCGCAAATAATATTACCTGCAGTTTCTAAACTAAATTCTGGACCAGAAACTATGCAAACAAAATTAACTCCGAGTGCTGTTCCCGTAACTCTGCAATCAAATACCAATCCTAGAGGGGGAACTTTAATTGCAGCAGCTGGAACGCCCATTTCTTTCACTCAGGCTAGCAGTTTAGGTGTTACCTCGACTATTCCTGTTTCAAATACAATCAGTACTGTACAATCGAAGCCACAGCCAATCGCCCCCGCTCCTATTCCATTATGCACGCCGTCTACAACTTCTGCTACGACCACGATAACGATTCCTGTACAAAATACTATTCCGATGCAAGTCTCTGTGACTGAAATCAAACCCAAGTTGACTAATATAAGTGTGTCTGACAGTAATAGCGGTATCCATCAAACTTCTAGTGTGAATTCAGTTAGTGGTAAAATCAAGTTGAACGATTGGAAAGTGAGTGATTTAAAGGCCGAGTTGAAGCGAAGGAACTTACCCGTCAGTGGTTCAAAGCCCCAATTAGTAGAGCGACTTCGACAAGCTGATGCTACCGTACAAGATGAGGCTGTCAGCACTACAACACCTCCACCTAAAATAAGTGCCGAAGAGGTCAATTCCGGAAAATCCAATTCCCAGCCATCATCCGTGGTAATGATCAAGACTGAAATGGATGAAAGCTCATCTTCAAGCGATCCCATGGATATCAGTGAGCCTAGTAACCCTGTTGACTCTGGGGTGACTAGTAACCCTAATGCAAGCTCCGGCATTGGGACAAAATATATAAAAAATAGAAAGATGAGTAATCCTAATATGGCACAATCTAATTGCGCATCCCAGGTGGGTGAAAACATCATAAGAGTGATTACTAACAATAATATTCAAAACAACAATAATTCAAACGAAGGAAACAATGAGAATGATTCGAAAACAAAAGTTGATGAAAATTTGATCCGTGAGCAACAGAAGCAAATTGAGCAGTTGCAGCAAGCATTGAAGAATTCACAACATCAGTTACAGCAAATGAAGTCTTCGCAAGTGGTAAAAAACTTATTAATTATACATATTTAAGATTTTAGCTGTAGCATTACTTCGCTATATAAATTCAAAATTGTCCCTTACTTTTAGACTGGCGGACAAAAACATCGCCTTGCCCTTCAGCAGCATTTGCAACAGAAAATACAACAACAAGCACTCCAGGCTGAGCTTCAAAAATTGATTCAACTGCATTCCATTCAACAACAACAGCAGCAACAGAAAGTTATTCAGATTGCACAAATGACTGCTCCAAGTGTTCCTCTGACTCTTCAGCAGCATCAACAAACGTCGGTGCAATCTGAACAACCTAGCTTGGCTATACTCAACCATAGTGTCCAGCCAAGATTAGATGATACACATGGTAAACAAACAAACGCTACCTTAAATGTAATTACCACGGAGCTTCAGCAGTCGCATCAGCAAGTCACACAACAAGTGCCAAAAATTCCGTTTACAATAGTCAAACTTGCTACTATTCCTTCCAAAACGGTGGCAACAGCAACGGCAACAATTCCGTCTGCCCAGGAGACTTTACAACAGCGACAAGACAACACTCCAATTGTACTTAGTAATTCATCAACTGTTGTAGCCTCTTCTGCCAATTCTCAGAATCCATTCCAGGTGAAACGTTGTTTTAGTTTGCTCTCTTAATAATTTTAAGATGGTTTGTTAGTTGGATTAATTTATTTGTTATTTCATTTTAGGAAAACAACGTCACGGGAACTCGTGTGGGACGTAGTAATGACGTAAAGTGGATTAATTGTTCAGAAAATACTGATTCTGATAGTATGGACCACTCTTGGTTGCTCAAAATTAATGAAGTTTCAGCTTCTGACACAAATGAAGAAATTCCAAAAAATGTATCAGATTTTCTGGTTACTTTCGATAGCTCCAATCCAGCTAAGTCATCTGCGAAAGATTCAAAGGTTAGTGTTTATTTATTTTTTAATGAGCTTTACATTTGAGTTTTCAAGTATTTGCTTATACCCGTTATGATCGTTTAGGTTACTGGGGCTCACAAAAAAGAAGGTTTCAAGAGTCAGATGGTTGACGACGTTTTGGAAATTTTGATAAGAAATGGAGGTTAGTAAACATTGATGTTTGTATAGGTGCTTTGGTAATTAATTAGTATTTGGCCGATTTACAATGGTGTATGTAATGTTGGTATTAGAACTGCCTCCAAGTGCTGCCCAGGAGCCGCAAACGCCAACCACACCAGGAAAGAATCTTTCAGGCTTGTCTTATCCATCCTCCGCAAATTCCATAAATAACAACAGCAATGCTATGGCCACTGGTACATCCTCGGAATCAACGTCTAGCCAAGGAGTCGTTCCACCTCCGCCGCCACTCCCACCAGCAACGTTCGCAGTTACACTTCCAACTTCAATGACATTCTCTCGAAATCAGAATGCAATATTAGCGCATATTCCCGCTCACAATTCTTCGTTCGTTCCCGTCGTTTCTACTACAATGGACCTGGGTTCCATAGCATCACCTGGTACTCCATCCATACTGGACATTCTGCAAGAATCTTCCTCTCCATCCATGCCCTCATCATCCATGCTATCTAGCCCTAAGATAACCATTCCGAAACGGTCGAACTTCTACTTCGGTCAAAACAAGGAGCCATTGTCTAAAGAGGCGGAGGATATTTTGAAAATTAGCAATGATCTTTCTAATTTTGGACGTGAACATGCTGAGTCGGAACAATTAGCTGCAGCCCAAAATAGAATGTCTAATTTACTAAATAATGCCAACAAATTTCAACAGAATATTGGTATAAATGCACAAGCTCACGTGGATGATGATGAAAGTAATTCTTTGTCATTATTGCTCGGAGAAGTTGAAAAAGATTTACATTTGGTGGACGATATGGACGTGGTTCTTGATGATAACTCATCAGCCACACAGCATATGGAAGTTGGAATAAGAGGGAAAATCCATGACAGCTCTAACACTAGTGCACCCATCCCGATGTCAGTGGACAGTCACGGTCAGAATAATACGGATGGACGTAAACATGATGATGATTTTCTCGACGAACTAGCCCTCCTTCCATCGGATCTGGATGTGCCAATGCCAATGGAAATGGATTATACGGATTGGCTAGAAAACTTATTACCCAGTAATTGCAATAGTAGTGGTGTAAATTCTGCAAATATAGTACACAATCACCACCAGCCCCAGTCACAACTTCAGCAACACAATCATACAAGTTCAAATCAACAGCAGCACTCACATGTGATTTCTCAAAATTCTAGTTTAAATGAAGGTGTGAATTTCAATAACAATAAGGGCCTCAGTAATGAAAATTGTAATACTTTCTTTGGAGTGTCTGGGATGGAATTTTGTGGCCAGATGTCAAATACTGACAACAATGCTATCGGTAACCAGAACCAATCCGTTCAACGAGATCCTTTACTGTCTTCCACGAGGTCATTAGATATATTCACAGCTGCGAATGGAGAGAACGTTACACCCATGGTTGGAGGATTCGGGAATCTGGACGGCAACGGCAGTGGAATTGGTCTTGTGGCCGATTTAAAGGGAAACAGTGGAGCACCAATGAGTCCCATGAGTGATAGTCTTTTGTGGGACTTTGCAATGTAAAAAATGAAACATGGTGTAATTGGTACTTCTGTACTTGCGTTATTACACAACTGGCGGTTCTATGAGAAATTCGGAAATAGTAGCCCCAATGGGGTAATAGGATTTTGATAGTAACTTTTAGGATTACAAAGCTGACATTGTTTTGTATAGTTACAGAATATTTCTACTGTTAGTAATGCGCCTGACCAAAGTAGCTGGTTGTATTATCTATTTGTATTATGAAGAATCTAAATATTGTTGCATGCATGTGCTCCTCAGAAGGGCACGTTGCTCGTCCAGTAGGATCAGTGTTTGTACTTGTACTATACATATATGCAGTCTGATGGGATAGCGTCTAGTTGCATAGCTACATAAATAATCGTTCTGTACCAGGTTTTTATATACTCCAGACTATTCCGACGCAAACGAACATAGTCTTTTAGCAAGTATTCAGATCGATTGCCTGAAAATGACATTAGAGACCCACGTAGATACTTATAAAATATTATTTAGTAACTAATGAATCGCATAGCTTGATATAATAATCTTTATATTGCTTGGGCCACATATATCAAATAGCAGTTCGTGTGTTTGTCCCCCCGAAAATTATGAGTAAAGGTTGTGGATTTCACGGTATGCATGTATTTAAGAACTAATTAGTAGAATTGTTTGAATATACACCTGCAGAACTAATTTATTTGTAGACACCCGGTTTAGTATTAATCATTTCTAGTTATTTCCTTGTATCCGGTAAAGATTTCTCAAAGTGCTCTCATCCAACGATTTTAAATGTTATTGTACTGTATACCTACTCTATAACCGGTTTAATCTCTTCCGAGAACTGTTTCACAATTGGAACACACATGTACAGATGATGTTGCTGAAGTTAGTGTGGCTTACGTTGTAGATGATTTATCAGTGATTTCGGAGATAATATTATTGATATGCATAGGAAAGCAAAAATACTGACTGAAAGCTGATCCTAGGATAAAATCCCCCACCTGTAATACTTTTTATTAAATAAAGGAACCCCCTACCAGTTGAGTACTTTTTAGGAAAATGTTGTTTGTTTTGACGTTTGCTGTTACATAGTAATGCAAATTATTATGCGTACACTTATTATTATTTGTACTTCTATTATTGTATGGTTGTTTTTAATACGGTGTATCATGTTCATTACTGAGTAATATTTACATAATCTGTTATAATCAGCGTAGGCTTTAGTACGTAACCTAATCTGTGTGATTCATTTCGCCACTTACGTTTATTGTATGTATGCCCATATGGTTCGGCCATTATAGGTTTACCATATTGGTTATTAATCCGTAAAGGAGTGTGTAGTAGTTCAACTCTGCCTGGTAATATCTCTGTAATGTGTATGTTGATAAAAAAATAAGAAAACAGTAAAATATACTATCTCTGAGTCAGAGTATTGTGTGTAGACAACAAAATAATCTTTATATTTACATACTTGAGTATAGTTTTTAAATGTTGAATATATAATATGTATATATATATTATACGCCTGCAGCAAATTAATTGCTACCAAGTGTATGAACCATTCATTACGAACAACGTTTTCGTTCAACCCATACAGTTGTAATTATCTTATAACTCGTTAAAGTTTTAATTATAATATAAAATGGTAAAAAGCAAAGAAAAATATTTGATTATAAAGTAGAAACAGTATACACTTTTACAGAAATAATAAAAACCAGTTAAAACTTGCTAATAGGGTAAAAAATAATTTGCAAAAATAATAGGTAAAGTAATTTACTAACGAATCTAGTATTATTACTACTTGCGTAGCAATGTTATTGAGAATTGAAAATGCTACTGTTCGATAAGATTGAATTTATGTACCTTTGTGTAACATTTGGCTAACTCATCTCTTTACCGTACGGTTCAATAAAATTGCCATGTGCTATTATAAAATATAAGTATATTATGTATTTTGTGGAGTTCCAAATTCGCATCATACGCGTGAGAGATACTCTTTTATTTCTCATTTCAATACGTGCTTACTTTTTATGATTTTTTGCAGCAGTACTGTTCAAGTGCAAACTCCGTTTCAGCAAACAAAGGAAGCGTGTGACAGCAGATATGGGCAATATTAAATCATCAAACGAACATTTGCTGGTCCGGAAACTTTTGACTATTCCTGTCATGAGACGTTGTGGGAAAATATTCTTTCCTTTGATTATAAGTGTCAAGTTCTTAATGTCGGCTCTTTTGTTTAAAATTTTAAGTAGATATGCCGTTGGAAATACTAAGAAGAAAATTGAGCATAAATTTTATTATCCTTGTTACGCCGTTGAACAATTGCATTAAATTATCATAGCCAACTTAATCTCATAGTAAATTCGGGTTCCGTACTGAATTTATTTTTGTAAGGAGGAAATTGCTTGCGAAGAATAGCGAAAGAAGAGCACCGAAAAGTCGGCTTAAGTTTTCCGGTGGTCATGACTACGAAATGACACAACTGGAGAGTAATGTACGGAGCGAATCCCATCTATATAATCTATGCTTTTATCATATTTCTTCCTTTAGACTTTTACCGCCGACGCTACCACACTCCACGTAGAGGAAATCAAATTTCTTGGGAAAAGTCTGCACCCCGCGTCCGCTTTTCAAAAGTAATAATGTGAACCTTGCATGTTGAGACATCCAAGTACCGTGGACGTGGAGATTATACGGGATGTTCTTTTGATTCGTTCTTCAGAAAGTACAGATGAAGTAAATAATTATTGTGGACCTTAGCAAGTTGGAAAATTATATGAAAGCTTCAATTACCGTAAATAGCAAACAACTACAATGCAATGTACGTATGTACAATTTCAATGGAAGATACATGAATTTAATGGAATTTCCAGGATTAGGAGTATTCTCGGGGTCGAAAATGCTCTTGCTGAACTTGTGAGCATCGTTTCTATCCACGTTTTAAGATCCTTTGTGAATACAAAGATCAGAACAAGCTCCAGCTTACGAGCCTGAGATATACAGTGTGTACATATGGAAGAACCAAATAAATTGTGTACGTCGTTGGGACAGAAGCCATGAGATTGAATACCAAAGAGAGTGATGATAAAAATGTGAGGCATGTGATGATAGAATGCAGTCAGTGTAATAAGCGTCTTGAAGATTATTGTAGTCATTTCGTCGACATAAGTCAAATTATAGAGAAACATGACATAGAGGTTCACTAGTATAGTATTATTGTATGAGAGGTTCAATAAAAGTCATATGAAATCAAAAGAGCTTATTGTTAGATTACCCTCGGACACATCCTTCCTTGATTACGTAGTCACGTACCTGTGAATGAATATACTTCCATCTATTCCCTCAATTCAAAGCTGCTTCTCTTCTTATTATTCTTCTTCGTCTTTGCGCAGCCACGCTTTAAAGGTCGGCATTCCAAGTCTCGCTGCATTACGTCCGGTTGGTTTCTGCAGTTTAAGACCTTCTGACCTTTCTTTCTGAAATGACTTCAAGGCAAGCATAGAGCTCTTTTCTTTTGTTGCATTATAAGTTCGTATTTGAATTAGTGTATGCATCAAAATTCACCACAGTCAAGGACATTGGCAGGATATGGATGGAAGATCTGCCCATTGTATTAATACAACTTTCTGAGGGGAATTCTGAATAACAATTTTACAATGTTGCACATATAGTTCTGTATAAAAAATTCTACCTGTCAAAATACATAGCGATGAAAGGTTGCATAAAGTTACCTCAAAAATACTTTTACTCTACTTCTCCGGTAAAATTGGCTCGATCCTCCAAGTTTTTACTGGTGACCTGTGTGGTTGGGTAGGCGGATATGATAACCTTGTCTGTGTAGAAGATCAGAGATGAGCTAGTTGATGGTGTGGTACGAACTCGTCGGAATTGAAAGAGCAAAGGAGGGAAATAATGGGAGGAACAGAATAAAAAAGTACACTCTTTATTCAAGTTCAGGGCAGGGAAAGGGAAAAGAGATTGAGGAAAAAGACGTGCATACTGGGAAAAAGTGAAAGAGAGGCTTCCCCAAAAGAAGTCTTTTACTATATGTTCGCTGCGCGCAGTGCGAATCACCTTTGCAGAAAATCAAAAAGAATAAAGAAGTGAAGAGAGGAGCCTGAAAGTCCATGGGTTTTATCTTTGATTCGGCGACCCGACCAGATTTGAGTTTAAAATAAGTGAAAAGAAGAGCAGAGTGCAAAGGAATTCCATGACGAAGTCAATTATCTGTTGTTTTAACCAATAAAAGTTAAAACAAGTATAACAAGGGAGAAAGTTCAGCCTTTCCTTGGTGTAACTCATCTGACGACGTGCTCTATTGCTCGTGTCGGTCTCAGTTCAACGTTTGCTCTCCCAATGCTGCAGTTTTGTTTGTGGAGACACATTGTCAGGCATCTCATGAAAATCAGAATTCAAGCATAGTAACCAATGCTTACCGCATTATAATATGGTACACAATACGAACCTTTCAGCCGTTATAGACGGGCATTCATGCTTTTCGAGATTCCGTCCGTTTTCAGTGGAACTGAGGCGGTCTTAAAGCTCTTTTCACTACAGTCCCCCGCATTATTCGCCCGTTCAAATCTGTCCATAAAAATTTTCAGCTCCCTTTCATTGAAACCGTTAGGACAATAGCAGGCAAATATGAGTCAAGCCAGTGAATGTAATCTTATTAAATCAAGAGCCCCACATTTCCGACTGTCAGCAAAGGGAGGGCAAGATACAGAAAGGAGCAATTTCTAATAGCAAGGCATGTACTAATGTGAAATGTAAACAACAGTGCCACTTTCTTTTTTCTCTGTCATCCTCTTCTCCTAGGGAGATTACAAATCACTCCCAAGTTGCGCCTAATACCTCAAAGAATGAGTGAAAAATGAATCAGCACACGAAGTTTTGACGTAGCCCGAGCTTTTATTGAAGAAGCACTACCAATGTTACTAGGTATGTTAGATTTAGAATCTATCATTTAATAATTAAATTATTATGGAGAGGAACTTATAAGCTTACAAAAATATGTAAAATCCAGATATATAAAAAATATGTATTTCAACATGACAAACATATCGGCAATAACCAACAGGAGGTTAACCAATAGGTAGTGAATCATAGAAAATATAATAATTATACATACATTTATTAGTTCATACAATCAGGAAATGCAGGTACTTGGTAAAACTTATTTTCTCTTCACATTAATCTATTTTGGATGAATAAAAGTTTATTCGCACCAAAGAAAAGTCAGCATACTAGCTTTTATATTATCGTCATCAATCAATTATCTATTGACTTTTAATAAGTATTTAAGCCTATCTATGACAGCTGGTATTCACAACTCTTCTGGGGAGGCGAGGTGAGGAAGAATGCTAACCCTTAGTGACATAAATTCATAGTTAGTTACTTTGACATCGTAACTTTCTGGATGCCGAGCAGACACAGTGCATAGAAAAAGTAACGGCGCGTCGGGGTTCACATAAACATAATATCCCGAAAAGTTGAATTCCCAGTCTGAAATCAGATAAATGGCACCATAAGGCTAACATATTTTGATAGAAATCGAAGGAAAGAAAACTACAAAGAAAACTTGGTGACGCTATACCTACAACGTGGAAAAAATGTGAGCCATCCCCCACCATCGAGATCAACGGCTGGAAACTCGTTGGCTCCTTTTTTTGACTCTATCAATTTATACTGCAATCGTATGTAGACAGCGTTTTCTTTCTTTGACTTAGATTTATGCAAGCATTCACCCTGATGTGATGAGGTTCGCTCAGCTTCAGCTAATCAGCCGTAAAAGGAAACGAGCCTTAAATCACCACAACACACTCGCATTCCTTGTCCATGTCAATCCATTCACACTGGGAGTTCAGCTCCGGTGAACAATCAGAGTAGTAATTTGGATCCCCAGCATGCATAATTACAAGATTTTAAAATCTTTCAAGCGTTAAATAAATTGGAGGATGGGTACAGCACAAATTTGTATCAGTACACCTGTATCATTATACCTGCGTCATTCAACTTGTATCATTACACCTGTAACACCCGTCCACGTCTACAATTTCATCAACTTTGTTAATCATTTCAAACAAAAATATTAGGGGAAAATTAAATTATGCTCATTTTCCTTTATCAAGTACAGCAACGATCCAGAACGACGTCAAATGTCGTCAGTGCCGGTTGTCATGGGCCATTTCTCCTCCGCTTTACTTTCTTCCTATTGAATAAGCTTGCATTGTCAATATACTATTTGTACAATTCGGTGAAAGGAGATGTCCATTGAGTACATCTGTACTGTAGTAGTCTGAGCATGGGATTAAAACGGAAAGGAGTGTACTTAATATAGAAAGCCGGACGACAAGGGAAAGATTATATTCTTGTCGTACAGTAACTTAGAAGTGAGTGGTTGATTAAAGGAGAATAAATACATACATACATGTATCTACATGTCAGATTTTAGCATCTGTTGCTTTAAAAAGCTTTAGCTGTACTTACAGTTTCTCGAAACTTCATGTCAGGACAGGATGAAGGAGGAATATGAAAAGAAGAGAAAGAGTGGAGACAAAAGTGTGTATATAGGAAGATAAGGAATAGAATATTTAAGGTTAGAGTCTTTGCGGCTCTATAGACTTCACGCTGACAGAACTTTCAATCCTGGTGTTATTTTTCTAGAAAATTATTATAAATACTTTTATATATTTAGGGTACTGTTCTCGCCAATTCTTTCCTTGAACATATCTCTAAGAAGAGAGATGGTACTCGTTCAAATGTGTTGGGTATCATTACAATGCCTGTTCTTCCAGCTCTAGTGGTTGCACTTATACAGTGTCCATAAAATAAATATGTCTGAATTGAGAGCACCCTTGAAATGAGTGGCGAAAAGCCAGTTTGCTGCAGCATTCTTCTCAAGTTGCTTGAAAAAATGGAGTATGATGGAAAATTTAAGTTGGAATCATACTTGAGTTCATTCTAACAAGAGAGATATTCCTTCAAACATGAGATATTTACATTGATATAAACATGATGTATGTATTTGTACAGACATTAAATATATTTCTGCAAACATAACCTATATTACTACAAACAATTGACGCGTATACCTATGTATGTGTGTACGTACATACCCTATGCCACTTGCATTCGCACGCTCGCTGGGCATTCACAAAATATATTGAACTACACAAGTCAAAAAATACATCTTGAGGCAGCTAATGCAAAAAGACTGCATACATTTCTTCTGGAATTTTCCGAGTTCTAGAGAACCTGTTTATACCACAATTTGAAGCGAAAACTACGAGAGAGATGGGCAAAAAGAGAGAACGACCAAAACAATAACTACAGGAGAGGAACGAACTAGGACAATCTCGATCCATACCCGTAAGTTGAATGGTTTCCCATTTTGGTAAGAATAGACACCTTATTTCCAAGCTCGAATTGTATGTAAACTCGAGCCGCATATAATTCTCCAGATGAGCCTACATAGTACTCTTCCTGCCAAGGAAAGAGTGCAGTTTGTACTTATACCCAGGCAATAACCATGTATAGCTTTCTAGATACTTTGTAGCTGTCTCCATGCCCTGCCAGAGCCATGAATTGCACCCCTAACCCACACTAATGCTATCCTCAGAATCATTTCAAGTTTATGCTGCTAAAATTTTATTACGTACTACTTGTATCTTGACCTATATATTGTCCACCAGGGACGTCCAAAATGTTCATAGTCGGTGTTCTTCGACAACGAGACTAAAAGATATTTACCATTATAGAACTTTATTCGTTCTGGTGGCATCCACAATTTTTACTCCTCTCACTGCTCACTACTGTCATGTTGGTATTTACTAGAATGGCTATGTATAGCTACCTGCCTTAAGAGTCCCGGTCTCACACACTTGACTACCATGTTACAGTAGAAGACACAGGAACCTCAGGAACGGGCATCACATGCAAGTTCCAGGACAGATCTCAAGATTCCCTGAAAGAATTGTAGAACAGGCTCAGGGCTGTCACAGAAACTAGAATGTAGGCACAATTTAAGTCACATCTGGTCTATACGACCCTTATACGTGTACCCTTATCTCTTCCATGTCAATATCTGCGCTATATGTATGTATTGCATCTGTGTTATATATGCAATATCCTTGTTATATGTATGTGCAATGCCGGTACATAATGCACGTACATTATCTGTATTAGATGTGCAATATAAAATACATTACTTTAAAGTATGACTACTATGGCATGTAAACAGCATAGGTTTTGGTTTCCGTGAAAATATTATAAGATTTTAAAGAAATTCCCAGGAGTCGATATGGAATAACAATCACCAATCCTCCTTGAACGAGACACTTCTTCCTTGAATCTGTTACGAGAGAACTACTAAATCCTCACGTTATTACTGTGTATGATTGTGCCAACTTCTCATTGATGTCCATTACTGTATAGGAAATATAGCCATATAACACATTAGGTGTATATATAGCATACCGTGTATTGTGTGAGCGTGACAACAACAGATTCTTTTCGTTCCACTATATCTCATTTGCTCTTTCTTGGACTGGAATTTGGAGTTCATTCATAATAAAGACGTATATAGTAGGTCTACAAATAGTACAGCGGTTATTCAAGTCAGACTGATTGTCCTTTGTGGTCCTCCGTCCTCACCGCTGAACTCTTGAGAGATTCGTGCTGTGGTTATAGATTCTTGCATATGTGTTTATTACGTATGCTAAACCTATCGTATATGTACATACACAATGGAGTCTGTTAATAATAACATGTTTTGTAATTCTCAATAGATCTGTAGCGTCCGTCACATAAGGTATTTCAATTTCGAAAAGCAGCAAGAGGAATTTTGTTGGCAACAACCTTCAAACTTAAAAATGTTAAATGTCCAACTTTACTTTTTCATTACTTAGCCACATTTACAGTTTCGGTTGACACTTGTGGGTAAACTTTTTGCACTGCGTTTCCTGTTGTATAACTTTGTGTGAGCATGATCGATTTAAAAGTTAATACTAAAGTGCTAAGGGATTACCTGTATGGTGCGGAGAAGAATTGTAATTATCTGTGGTTCTGTTATTCGGAAGTATATATATATGTATATCGTCAGCGAAGAATCCGAAAGTACCAAAAGCTATCCCTTCAACATAGAAAGACGATCCTTCGCCGCGATACGTAGATATAAGAAAGATCTTATTACTTGTATTATACCTGTTATTATATCTATATAATACTACTGTACAAACTATACCTATAATATTTACTATAAGGTTGTCGTATAATATAAAGACAATCAGGTTCTTTTATTTGGAGATGTAAAAGTGTAAGTGAGATTAGGTTTCTTACAGGGAGGACGACGAATTCGAATTCCCGTTGCCTAAAGCCCCTTTCGAAGAAGTAACTTCAAGGGGAAACGTGCTTCTAGAGTGTACACAGTACACTGGCCTGAAGGAGGAAGATCAAAGGGAGAAAAATTTATGAAAGGGAATGTTTATTGTAATTGCTGAAATAATTTTAATGATAATTATTATTTTAACAGTAGTGAATGAACTGGAGTAACACACTACTTCCAGGCATTCTTCTACTATAGTAGTACATCTCTAAAGCTGCTGGAAGTCCTGGAAGCCCAAAGTGTATGGAGTTAAGAAATAGCAGGAACTCATCGATCAGGAGAGCCAATCCAGTCGTCAGTTGACTGTACATGGGAATATGGTGTAAGGAAGGGAGAAAGCGAACAAATCGGCCCAGTTACCGCTCCACGGGCGCAGTTCCAACTCAGACGGGCTGTGGAAACAAGCTATAAGGAAGGTTCTGAAAAACTGAGAATACTTGCCTGCCTGCTTTCACGAATTTCATCATACTCTCATTCATTTTCTTCCCTCGGAGTAAAATATCCGACGAGGAATCCCATCCAACAGTTTCTGTCCACGCTCTGTAAGTAATCCCTGAGACCTGTGTGTATTTTTCAATAGGACGGTCGGAACTGCATTGTCGGATTCATTTGCTCCTCAAACATGTAAGTTGGCATTTCAGGTCGTTTTTTCCATTTATTATGCAAGTTTTCTTTCTCATGTCTTGTGTTTTCTTATTTCTTGTGTCAGTTATCCATAAATGTCAATTATTTGTTGAACCGGTTGTGGCATTGAAGTAGCGTTTGTAACTGGATCCCGTCCCGACGTTTTTTAGAAGAATGTCTTTAAATTAAAAGCAGCATCGTGAATTCATTGGACAAAAAATCACTGTGGCTCAAAGTACGTGTACTTTAGGCCTTTTATTGGCATGCTTTTGATAGCTCAGGAACATAATTTGGTTTATTCATGGCGATTCTCAAGTTAGATACTGACAGGAACGACATTTCTGTAGCCTTTGTCCGAAACATTTATATGGATGTATAATGCATGGCATAGATGATAAGCCGATTTCTTTTACTATTCCGCATGTTAAAATCCGGTCTGACCTATAAGACTTAAAGTTTCGAACCCCAACGGGACACTGGACGATACTTACGTATTCGATTGTTATTGCAGCTCCCATGTGTTTCCATTCCCGGAGCGGGGAGTGAGAAGGTGTTTGCTTAAAATATGCATGAAAGCGTTCCTTACCGCCATGTACTTTGGTGTTCGGGCTTTTATTTGTGATTCCCTCCGAAAGTAGGGATAATCGAGGTCGTTCGTGAGTTAGACAAATTTAATTGTGGGCCGATTGTGTTAGATGTAGCGTTAACGATATCCCTCCCAATATCTCTTGCAATAAGAAGTATCATTTTGAGGTCTAAAATGACCAGAGGATTTAATAACAAGAACCCGTATTCTTGCATTCTTAACTGTATTATTTACTACATGCAATTTATCTACTATGTACATATAGTATACGATGTCTAAGCGTATGTAAGGTCGACGGAGGATATTATTTCCAGAAAATTGAGATAAGTTAGAGGGCTTGTAAAGAGAGAGAATAACATTGATGGAGTTTTTGCATGCCATTGCATTCGAATAGCCTTTAACTTCAAAGACTCATGTTCAGGGTTTGCTGGAACAAGTATTTGCCTTTGCAAACATTGGATAATTATAACGGCTGTCTTAGTACATTGGTGTGGGGCGACGAAAAAATGCTGGTAAGATAGAAGTGAAATGCAGGCAGGCACACAAACATGGGAATGTACATAGCTAAATTTCGTTGTAGCAGGAAGGTGGGGTGAATGGAGTGTGGTTTTAGTCTTGATTAAAACGGTCAACAAATAATGTTGGGGTTTATCCTTGTGGGTCCGTCAGTATTTCATTTCGAACATGTTCCACACAACTTCGTGTGCCTTATTTATAGATTAGTGTATGTGTGTGTGTGTGTTTTCGCTGAAAGAAATATTTACAAATTATACTTTCAATTGGGCTTGGATTTAATAGCCATATCTACGTAGGCTTGAAGTATCTATGCATGTAAAAAATAGTATCTAAATATATACAAATAGTATCTATATTTGTAAGTGCTTGAATTATGTATGAGGGGTAGGTGATAGTTGGTTGGCAGTAGTAGCTTTAGATTGCGGTAGGTTTGGAGGCTAAATATGCACTCGCCGAGAGTAAATTTAAAGGAAAATATGATCGAAAATGAACTTCTCATGAAGATGTGGAATTTCATTGTGTTTTCAGAAACTTTTGGGAAATGTTATGATTTGTTGAACGTGAACTGTGAAGTAATTTTCAGTCAGTCTTGAAACTTCGCTTTGCTTGATGTTTGTCAGAGGATAGAACATTTGAAGTTACCGAACATGACCTAATTATGAAATAAAGTTGAATGTTTCCGTTTCCACATAATTTTAAACGGGTTTACTTGGATATTGTGGGAGTTTGCATCCCACTCGGCTTGTCTTCTCGGACTCTTAAATGCATATTTCCATGGAATTTGTTGACGTCATTTAAAACACTCGTCAACTCTCAAAGTTCAGAAGAATACTTGATGAAATCATATAAAAATAAAATCATAACTGTTGTCAGTCCGTCAGGATGACAGTCGGATTGAGTTTTACGAGCTTATAATAATGAAGACATGTTAAAAGCAATTTAATTGAATTTCTATTTCCATCCGGAACTGCAATTATAATGAAATAATAAAAAGTTATCGTCCCAAGAAACTTTTCTTGAGCCCATGGCGTGCACATAAAAACTTTCAACAAATTGAATAACAATTTTGTCTGGCATATGCCATCTTGATATTCCAGGTCCTACTAGTACAAAATTACTTTACAAGGCAAATATTAATAAAGTAGGGGATGGCAGTTTGCAGTTCCATCAAATCAACTCTGCTTATTGTTAATTCACTGCGGCGGTACATAAGCCTCGTTTTCCTCTTGGTCGTCGACAAACGCAGTTTTCGAATTCAATTTAAATTAATTGGTCTGTAATGGAAGGTATAGGCTTGCTCTTATTCAATTTTGATAATGTTAATATTTTAAAATAAAAACACAATTGTGTTTGAGTACGTTGTTTGAGTTAGCACATACATATAGCCTACATAGGTATAGCTACACTCATTTATCTGTAATTGATAAGGTTTGTACGTACATTGTCAACTCGATTTGTCTATACTCAGCGCCCCAACATAATTATTACGGAAGTGAGCATGCCGTGCGGAATAAGTTGTTATAAGCTTAGAACATAATAAATTGTCGTTAGATCATTATTGCTTAGTAATACGTATAGATTTATACTTTTTCGAAAATAAGTGTATCTACTACGTGTATGTCTATATATTGAGGTTACGAAGGTTGTGACAGCATGAGGATTGGTTTAGCTTCCAGATAAAAAAAAATTACTATGCTATACCAAATACAATGCTATATCCTGTGTGTTTCAATTTCAATATCTCCATCCTCTTCCTTAACCTGCATATTCAACGTGTTCCTTTTTTCATACACTTGACAAGTGGAATTAAATTTGGAAATTGTTACCACTCGGTTAGAAAACGCTCTTCATTTATTATGCTTGTGGGATTCCAGCAGGTTGGACGTATATTTTTTATGCATGTTAGTAGCAAGTACTTGTGGAAAAATCATCTCTTTTTTATCACCACATTCTCTAAACTTGTTTCCCTGAACTTTTCTGTTTCAACAAGAAAGTTGATGGCTGTAGTTGGTGACGACGATAGTTTTCGGTAATAAAATATCTTCCCTCCTCGCATTTTATAAGGGAAAATTGGAATGCTGAATATTAAAAAATGTTGTTGCTCCTTCTGGGTGATTAAAATCATTATGTATACATATATAGACCAGAGAGAGAGAGAGAGTAGGAGAGTAAGGGAGGAACGAGCGAACATGCAGACAAAATTCTGGAGAAGAAAGCTGCACGCCAAAATTGTGCACGTAATAAGTACAGCATGCCTATTTTTATGTAGATGATGTATAAATGTATGTAGATGGAATTTCGGTGTAGTTTTAACCGAACGAACTGAATGCATTCCTAGTACATTTTTATGAGGCAAATATCTTTTTAGTATAATGTCAAGTATGATACTGGGTACATAGACATAATGAATCATATTATATTATAAACTGTCCCACTCTGACTGGAGTTTTGCTATAAACTTTAGAGCAAACATGGACTAAAGGCAGGCAAAATCCTCTGGATTGCTGGAGAACCGTTGGTATTTTATGGTTTCCAACATGAGCCCACTCCTGCAACTCCTGCTTGAGTAGTATTTAGGATTACGAAAGCGACAGAAAACTGCCAGTTGCATCCTCCTATCAGTTCTACAATACGTAAATCATATAAATTTTTCTTACATTGCACTGTAAACGCTGTTTCCTCCGCTCTTTGACATACTATAAGTTGCAAGCTTTATATCTGTACTTATGAATATCTGTTTACATACTCCGTATTACGGAGTCATGACTGTCGACGGTTTTACCAATCACACGGAATGTAATTAAGTATTATTTGGCTTTTCCGAGCATTTCCAGGATGTTTGTAGCAGTACAACCTCAATATAGATACGTATTCGAGCGAGAGTGTCTTTATGAATTAGAAATAAGCGCGCAGCACTTGAAAAAGTAGTATCTCATTACTTTAAGTACAGTATATATCCATCCATATACTCAATATATGCAATATCATCATTTTTTCAAAGAATTTTTATTTCAAATTCTTCAGTACCAACCTTGGTCAATACTTCCATCTTTGTTCCTTTTAATCCGACAAATGGAGTTGTATTAACTGAGGAAATAGACATTTTTGGCTGGATTTTCAAGAATTTTCTCAATACAGAGTGGTTCGAAAGGTCCCTTTATGGGTCGGATTAGGTTTATGGATTTCTATATAGGTAGTTACTTTTGCAAGATTCTCATTTCCATAAGCTAGCAGATTATAGCCGTATGTAACATCATTAAGCGAAGATTTGGGCCTATGTTGTGAACCATACTAAATGGTTTACTAAAATATAATTTTTTAAATTAATTCAATTACGGATTAAGTAAAGCGATACCACAACAGGTTGCAAAGTATACTAATGAAAGTGAAATAAGCATTTTTGATTTGCGAACGAAGTAATTAAATTTTTGCATTTATGGTAATAAATATGTCTGTATTGTGACTTGTGACAAAGCCATGGGGAAACGTTATTGTGCTGTTTTTGCCAATTTTCCAAAGCATACCAAGATTTGTCCCGTCGACATTTTTTATGTCCATGCAGAATAACAGTATAATTCAATAGCATGAATACTTGCAGGTGTTCCTCTTTTCGCTGAAATAGACTTTCTCAAATAGTTGTTCGCAAGTATTAAATCTCACAATACTAAACTATATCCAAATAGTCGTATTAAGGGAAAGATTCGCCAGTAAAGCTGCATCATCATTCTTTGTATACTCATTGTCAGTTTTATAGGTGTATCATGTCGGACAAATTACCTTCTTCCTACCATCTCAGCGTCGTGAAAAAGTGCTGGTGCTAACGGAATTACCCAAATAAGAAAAAATAGCAATATGAAAAGAGTACAAATAAAACAACAATATTGCAAATTTAATGTGATTTTAAGGGCCATATGGTTATGGTCTATTATGCTTATAAAGTGTGTTGCAATTATTTTAATATTGCGATAGCTCGCAAAATAATAAAAATACGTGCAGTTGCACTATAATAATATAGTCATTATAATCTTGTAACTATGGTTTACGTGGATAACAGTAGTAATAATAAATTACATATGATTAATATTTTAATAATAATTTAATATGCTTTTTGTACATATAATTTATTACATGGACACTTTATATTATTATATTTAATTATGATAATTATTATAATCAGCAATTAATTACTACTTGAATATTAATACTTAACGGCATCTAAAACTTAGGATTAGGATGTGCTCAAATGATTTTACTCTAATCTCAAAATGTTCTATTATCTAATATTTTTAATGTTCTAATGCCCTGAAACTGTTTATGGTCCCTGCAAAGTCTAAAATTCTAAAAGTCTTAAAGCAGGGGCATTATGTACGAAGCGGGAAGCGAGCGTCCCCACAATTCTCAGACAAGGCCTCCTCTTCCTTTGTCTTTAGAGTTGTAAAGATGACAGACGACTAAAATGCCAAAAGTGATGGGGCATTGTGAGTTGTCAACACTATAGCTTTATGAGCATATTTACATGGAAGAATTAATTGTACTTTTGTTTGCTCATATTTCATAATGACAAACAATGGTTCTGTGTCTACAGACAGCTCAACTTTCGCGGAACGTTTCTCTGTGCTCCGGCGTGACTATGTACTTGCATATGCATGTACGTACTTATAGCAGGGACACATTTCCTAGCTGTCACGATCGTTTATGAAGATTTTTTGGAAGTCAGGAAGCTTGTAAATCACGTTTACATGGATGGAGGCAATTCCTCAAATACTTCATATATTATTATATTATGTACCATGGGTTTGTGCAAGAATATTAGTAATAGATTTTTTTTAGAATTTGTCGTTCTTTTGATGGATTCAATATTACTATAGGGACTTTGCTAATGTAGAGGAAATTGGTGCTAAAGGCCTAGTCTGTAACTGACGGTTTCAATGATTTTGCTTTTGATTTTGCTTTGCTCAAGAATAAGCTTCATGGCCTTATTCTTTAAATACCTTCATGGATTTGCGGTTTACCTGCCCCTTGCAAAAATGCAAGTATTTTTAAGCTTTGCCTCTCTCGAATCTTTCTAAAAATATATAAGTGTAGTGTTTTATTCTGACGTAATTAAGTTACTAACTATAAGTTGTTTTCCCGAAAGTGTGCAAGCCAATTGCTCTTTTAACTTGTGGGAATTTTTTCGGTGTCAGTTGCTTATGTAAGAAAATATGGAATTATTAGTGTCCATACTAATTTCACGGCGCAATTTCGTGTTCGATTTCATGCTTTCAAATACATATAATATGTTTCGGTACATAGGTATGTATGTATAAGGGGAAGAAAAATTGCAAAAATGTAATTTTAATCATGACTAAAGGAATATTTGTTTGATATAATAATTATTCCCTTTCACGATTTTTGTTACTTCCGCCTTACCAAACAATTTGTTAGATAGAAGTATTTGTTAGATAGTTTTACCGTACAAAACATTAGGTTGTAGAGTTTTAGAGTGAAATAAATTTTTATGAACTGCCAATTAAAATGCAGCGTTATTTAAGGGAAAAAAGGAAAATGAGCCCCCGAAGACTGAACGTTCATAATTCAGTCTAATTACCGGTGAGGCACATTAAAATACAAAATTCACTTTCTACGTCACCCTAAAGTTTCTGGCACATAATTGAGTACATATCTGCAAGACAATAAGGAGTCGTGCTTCGAATTTTAATCATGATACAGAGTACTTAGTGGAAGTTAGAACATTGTAGCGTAAACGCAAAACTGTGGATTTTACGTGGAACTTGTTACTTGGCAGGTAATTCATGCACTTAAGGCTTTGTTCATGTTGTATCAACTGGATTACAAAGGAAATGAGTAGCTTAATTCCACGGATCCACCTATGGCTGTCGGATATTTCATGTCCGGAAGAATTGTTAGGAGCTGGTTTTGTAGCAGAGCATATACTACGGGCATGAAAAACTATTCTGGACATCGTATTTTCATATACTTTTGAAGGTTTATTGCTTACAGAGTCATAGGACCACAAGTTTAGGTAGCGCTATTAGAAAAATAAGCTGCCTTACTACCCACGCACCTTTTTAATCAATCACGGTGCATGTACAAGTCTCCCAGGAGGGGTGTGTGTATATCTATGTATACTTACAGGGGGAGGAGGTTGGAAAGTTCTTTTGATCTCTCCCGGATGATAGTTTACTAGGCTCTTCATCTTCAGTAGAAATGAATATCTTGAAATGAGTATACGTCTGGGATTCGGTGAAATGAAGGTATAAAATCTCGTTTTTGGTCTCTGGTCGAGCACTTATTGCCTCTGTGTCTTCCCCTAATGAATTTATAGGTACATACTATTGGCATATTATCTGGCCTGTCATAGCCATGATCTCCTCCTTTTGTACAATTTGTGGTTACGGACCTTTGGGCTCAAAACATACTAATGTAGTTTTGAAAGGTTCTGTTATGATTCGATTATTTATGTGTAGCATGGACGCATGAATGACCCTCTACGTGGTCTTTGAAGGATCCTCTTCTTTCCTTGATGATGACACAATTGCGCTCTCGAAATGCTTTTAAGCTCTGGCCTTTGATTCACATACGTTCGTCACAATTCAGTTTTCTCGTCTGATTTACACAGAGATGCTTTTGAGCTTCCATCTGTATTTCGTCTACGTTTGCTGCATTGAATACGTACCCTTACTTCATCATATTAACTCTAAAAACGGCATGATATGTACAGTGTAGTAATACACGTGGTACATGGAATTAACTAAACTGATAAATTGTAGTGTATAGAAACTTTGCAATATGATGAAACTTCAAACATACAAACATAAGGAATTTTAACATATTATGAATCCCAACATATAAACGTAAAACTTAACTGGATTTCATCATCATTCGGTGAACCTTGGTGGTCTTTAAGTCTTCTACGTATTTCAACATGTTGTCTCATGCGGGCGTTCTATCTCTAGTACCTGTTGGTTTAAGCTTCTTTTTCAAGAGTTTGAATTAATTTGGATGTTTAATATTTGGATGTTAACAAAAGCGTTTGAGAGCATCCAATCAATGTCCTTGCAGGTAGTTTAGTAAGTATAAGAAATAGTAGACACATTTTGTAATCATGCCAGAAAATTTGGTGATAGAGATGTATTTATTGCTAGAATGGAGTTGCAGCATGGTGTAGAGACGACGTCTCGAATATTAAGCCTGGCGTGCCGATTGCCGAGCAACTAAGTATTAGCCAGCAACAAACATCAGGAACAGTTGTTGTTCCAAGAAAATGCTATATGCGCAACTATGTAATTTATGTATCTACGTATAAACTATTGCATATTAGACACACGTGAACCTATGTCTGTGTGACAAATGACAACTTAGATTCATGAGTTTCATGAAACTTGCAGCAGGAGCATATGGTTAGGAAGAGAAAACTTGTTTTATTATTCAATACTATACACATTACATTGATTTTTCTTTTGAACCCTAACAAAGCTTAGGTACATTCAATAAACAATGAACAAAATGCGTCAAAAATGTTCTACACAATGCTGGTTATGGTTAAAGTTATATAGTTTGACTATGCTGACATTTAGTTTTGAGATATTTAACATTAACATGTATCTGTATATAGTCACAGTTTTATTTAATTTAATGCATGAAACAGTCATAATGGTATTTACATTTAATTAGTATACACTGTTGTGTAGGCATAGTTAGCAGAAATTACTGTTAGCTTATTACTTATACTCCTTTTTTGGAACTTTATCGATCAATTTTGATTTAATGTCTTGTTAATGGTCAATTCAATTTATTTCAGTTTGCATACCTTCCGTTCCTGTAAACGCTTCATTGCTACAATCAATCTTATACTACTTTAAATTAAATGAAATTTTGAAGTGATGTTATTACTTATTTATACTTGAATCAGCTTGTAATGGACATGCATATATACATCGAACCATTAAATACATTGAAATGCATATAAACCAACTGTATACATTGAGATACATATATATTGTGTATACATTCATATATGCAAGCTGTACATGGAGATAAATATGTACCAGTTGTATAAATTGACATACATACATACCATCTTTATACATTTAAATACATGTATAACAAAAAACTGTTGACATGACTGAGTATGCTTTTTATGTAAGTCTTGACGTGCCCTAATCGCAGGCATTGTTTTACTTCCCTGATTATGATTCTATTGATCCCCTTGAAAGGGAATTAGTCCCATGCAATCAGGCATTGTGTGAACCTTTGCGTGCTCCCAGCGCCTTTCGCGATAAAAGTAAACAGCTTTTAAATCAGTGAAGACATTGTAGATATATCTGTATGTACACACATGGATTCTCCAGCTTGGGACCGGAGATTAAAGGGAGCCATTATGGATTATTATTTCCTGCTCCACAGCTAAGGACGTTTCCTTACATTTACATCATAATGTTCTTACATGATCACGCAAGAGTGAGGGAAAGGTGTACATACATCGTAGAATGCAAGAATAGGTTCAGACGAAGAAGAAGTGCGGGTAAAATGTCCGTCGTCCACCAAAACCTCTTCGTTCCAGTGTACAATATAGCTACTACATGTCTCAGTGTTATAGTATTCCTTTTTTAATGCTATTGAGCTTCTGTATTAAATAGTTATAGGGTTATACTTTATATTTATAGAACTACTTCATTTTAAGGTTATATGTATAGAGTTAGTTATATCCTGTGGAAATTGTGCCTTTAAGACGCTACTTTCCATGAATCTCAACTATGAATCTTGGCGTTCCCAATATTTAGAATGGATGAAACAGCACCATCAGGGCAGAATTACCTTAAGTAGCGATTACCGTTTAGGATTTTGAGCCTATTTTCTCTGATAAAAGTGTCGTACACAAGGCAAACTTCATTATCATTAATTCAGTTCCTCCATTCAACCTGCCATATTGCCTCATTTTAGAAATTAAAACGACTGTAAATGTACTAAGAAATTTGCTCTCGTGTTATTACGCACTAAGAATCTTAGTCTAAAATGTGTCTTCTTTGCTATTTATAGTAAGTCTACTACTTCATAAAGAGTTTGTGTATGACGGAGAGATTTATCCTGTATAGTAACTGCATATTATAGTTTAAACACAGTGTCGTAGATTATAAAATTATTTAATTTGTACTGTAGTAGGTCTGTAAGTATACACATATATGTAGATAAATATATAGCTATTAATGAGAACGACAGTAAGGTGTGAGCGATTGAGATGAGATTCTACACACAGAAGTTAATGTTATAATAGAAATGATGTTATTCAAGGGAATAATATTATATAAAGCTTGAAATCAGTGTTCCATTGGATGAATTCAAGATTCAAAGGGGCGAACAAAGTAGATACATTTGCGATTGCGATATAGATTTTTATGGGAATTTAATACGGAATTTACTAGGAAATTGCATTAAAGGTGAATCTCCTATATATAGTCATAGATTTTATGTTCGTTCTTAAAATTTTATCATTTTTATTGGTAGCCGTTTGTATTCAACGGAGTGAGTTTTATCGACGATTTTACGACCAAGTGAAGACGGGCCAGCCGTAGGATCAGCTCAACTTAAACCTTGATTCCGTTGAAAAATAAATCTCAGAAAGCTCAATTCAATACATACTATCGTTTATAGAATATGCTATGTATATATCCTTGCCATTTCCCTGACGAGATGCAAGGATGTGTTTCATTTCAACTTTTATTCTTTTCATGTATTCCGGTTAGTAAGATCCCGATTTGTAAGAAGTTCCATTCCCTACATGTTAAACTTAGATGGACATAATTGACTCCTGGCTGTTGGGCATACTGTTTTCCCATACTTCCCATACCATATGTACTATATAGCTGTATCTTCGGAGATTTTAATTTTAAAATTCCCTACATATGACGACTTGAGGAGGTGAAAGCGTGCACATGTCAATAAATAAACAAGAAGGGGAAATGAGGTCAATGTTTTCAATATATGCATATATGCATTGTCTATCTTCATCAACACTATATTTTGAACTTGAGTGTCGTGTGCGGGAGCAGTAATGTAATTGAAATTTCATTAACTTTCCACACTTTTCCTTAGTATTGTTCTTTCGAGACAATCAAAGTTTCATTTGGCAGCTTGGCTCAGAGCGGCTTGTTGCAGGAGTACATTTACTAGATGAATATCAGTGACTTTGAAAGGATTGATCGCTCATTCACTTCTCACAAGTCTCATTTCGTACATGGGAAGAATGCGGATCAGCTGTGTATTTTCAGTAGGCCTTTGTTTCCTCGTTGTCTATTTCCTTGGGGAGGTCCAACATGTCAGAGCTAATTGTGGACTAGGTATGTAAAATTGTTTTTGAGATTTGTCGTGCAAATAATTTTAATAACTGTGTCGGTCCAAGTAAATTCACCGCTTGTGCCTACTTTATTAAGTCTCAATTTGTCATCTTATAATTAATCAATGTTCACGAGCTAATAAAATTTTATTTTATGTATTATTCATTTGATTTATTTGGTTGAGAGACTGAGGCCACTTCTAATAATTAATATTATCCAGTTACCTTTCCAATAACTAAATTTGTAGTATTATTATGTCATCAAGATTTATTGTTTCTGGATCATGCCAAATTATTAAACCGTACATTATCGTTTTTCATCAACTTGAAACTAGGAAATGCAAATAGGATTCGAGCCTGCCCTTACAACCCTCCAGGACTTCAAGTGACCAGAGGTTTAGCTGGACACTGTCCCGTCGGTGTTGATGTAGTTGGGGACTGCGTGACGGACGATGACTGTTTTTTGAAGAAAATGGGAAACGTTTGCTGCTACAACCGATGTCGAGGAATCACGGAGTGCCACCGCTTCCCCTAAATGCTCGGACCCTACACTTCTCAGTACCTTATGTTGCCCTATGCTAAACTCATTGTATTTTTTTTAATTGTAAACCTTCAAAGCAGTCTAATATAAAACTTAATATTGTAAATCTGAAAACCAAGAGCTTCATACTATTAAAATGGCGTTTATGTACAAGAGGGCTAGTGTACAAGTATATGTGAATCCTAACATCTTAACTGTATTGAAAAATATTTTCGTTCATTAGCTAACCAGAACAAGTACTAGTTGCTTTAGATTACTAGAGATATACTATTAGATATAGTTGTTTGACTTGTTAGTTTCGAATTTTGAAAAATAGGAAGCTGATAGTAAGGACAAATCTGTAAGTCCTATAAAATTTGTAGTAATTAAAGATCCAAACGACCACTTTATATGTTGCATTTTTGTTAATCATGAGCATAAAATCGACATCCTTTGATTTCTGATGGATTTGCAGAGTCACTGCAATTAGAACGGAGTGAAAAAGAGATATTAATAATAGTAAACCGATTTATGGTCGGTAGGAAGGTTATGAAACAGAAGGCATTTCATGTTCGGGATCCAGTTGGTGGAATTGAAATTGTACTCATTTTATTAGAAATCCTTGTTCTTCTGCGATACAATCATGTCGGCCTTTTATTGGAACATTGTATTGCAACCCTTGTTTTTCCCCCGTTTTCACCACCAAGGTTAATGAAAGTTCGTAGGGGTTTCATAATGGAGAAAAATACATACTTGGCTCACTTTTGACATGTCTGTAATTATACATATATTATACACATTTAATATACATACAGTGTGCAATATAGAAATACAAACCATACATAACACATTAAGCACCATACATTTTATAAGGAGATCTTCTGCCTGTTATGGAAGCACTTGACTGGTGGCGAAGGTTTCCTGGAAGTGTATTTGTATAGCATAATGTGGAGCGGAGAGCGAAATATAAGTTGATTATATGTTTTCAATTCCTTATATATGTACGCATAATATTCTCCGTATATAAGTACCCACTCTGTGACAAGTTTCCATTCCTGTTATTATTTCAAGGCAGGGATAAAAGTTGAACACTGGTTAGTAGTTAGTAGAACTACATCCGGTTTTGATAGAAAGCACTTTCTTTCTAAATAAATGTGTGCAAAAGAAGACTTTGTACTTCAAAAGAGCTTATGGTTACAATTGTTTCATCAATTGTACCAAGTTTGCTCACTATGATTTCAATATGCTTTACTTTTAAATATACATCTTTGTAGTCATGAGTTTATGGGAGTTCCTCGCAGCCCGTGGTAAAATTCTCACCATCACTCAACTTTTCGCTCATTTCCGTGTGTTTCACAATAGATTTGCTCAGCAGATCAGCTATGTCGGGCACTTTTAGCATATTTATATACGCCCACAAATTGTATTTAATAATGATCATTATTATTTTTGTAATGCTAGCATGCGTTACGAACTGTTTTCCTTATTAACATTTACGCTTTGTTAGTTCATTTCTTATCAAAACTTGTTCGGGAATCAGAATATTAGTGCATTTGAATTATGTTATACATAACTACAAACTGTTGAACGTGATGAATAAACTGGATTTTATATTTGTTCATACTTTTAATATTTCCAGAGTCTGCGGGATACAATAGCGATCGGGACAAGCCTCTCTGGAATTAGATGTGTCAACTGAATCCATTGCAAAGTTCTGAGTGAATCTGGAAGATTTTCAATTGCCAACGTTTGCTCCACGGAATATTTTACTCGGAAGACTAAAAAGAGTATGTACAAAACTAGCGAATTAATATTACTGTTGTAGCTGCTCGAGGAGCCTTTTAGTGAGAACAAGTAGTCACATTTAGAGCACTTGGTCTCTGCTGAGAGATTGTCGTGTATAGCTGAACAAAAGTTTTATTGGACTCAAGATCTTGGTTGAGTGGGCTTGAATTACGTGCTATAATACCATCAGACGAAGTCATCAAGTTAACTCTCAACCTACCGATCCATATTCCACCCTCGCTGACTCTGTGTGTGTGTCTCTCTCTCTCCTCATCGCAATTTCCAGTGAAGTCGGTTCTGCGGCAACATTTTGTCCATACCGAACATTATTATTATTGCAAGCGAATCCTGAGAGCCCGTTAAATTTATCCACACAAAAAAGTTATTATTATTTACAAAAGACACTAAAGCTATTCACTTGACCTTAATATAAATAATGGTAGAGTTAGGGTTAAAACATTATTATTTAAAACATAGTTTAAGGTTGTGTGTATAATAATTCAAGCCTGTGAATATAGTAATGTGACATTGTAAGTTTGATTGTCCTTAGCTATCTGTATCAACCATATTGGAGTAGACTTAGTAACCAAAAATTCGATCTTACTAACCCTCAATATCCTTTGGTGAGTTATACCTAAATACAAACATTAGTACATAAAAGACATACAAGTGATTTTATTGTGAGTAAGACTGACTACCACAAAGGTTCACTAGAGATTTGTGTATGCTTGTGTAGCCTATAAGCATTGAACACACATGAATGAGTGAAGAGTGCTGTCTGCTCCTGCATCTATATACTTTGTGTGTGTTTGTGTGTGTGCCAGTAACATTTCGGATTTAGTGACATTTCTCAACAACAGGCATCTTTCCTGGCTTCCACAAGCCCTGACGATCACCGAGCTCTTCACTAATGACTTGCTATTTTGTATACGAATGAGCCTATGCATATCAATTGACTAGAAAATGCTCGCAAATACAGGAATCCTCATCATCAGTTGGAGTGATAAGGAAATCTCAGCCGGAGTTTTTTAACGACAGCGTCCAAATTAACGAGGTAAATGCATTTTAATGCTTTTCCTTCATATACAGACAGATACTCGTAGATATTTATGTTATAGCTGCAGAGTTGCAGACTCTCTGGCATCAAACCTCATTACGGTCATACCTTCATTTTATTACTGCAGTTACATCCGTTCATGTTCTTCCTAGTGACAATTCACAATCATAATAACTCACCCCTAGGAGTGCCATAGACATTGTAGTTTTAAATCTTATAAACGGGGATAGAAACAAATCCTTATGGTACATATAAATTCCTTGCAATGGAATAAATGTGTTGTAAATGCCTTATAAATAATGATTTATAAATATAAAAAAATCCTTAGTAATAAATGGAAAATAAATTATAAATAGCAAAAACTCTTATAAATAGAAGCGATATATTTATAATTCATTATGTATTGCCTATGTAATATCAATATGAATAATCTGTGCATACCAATAGACTGTCCTCTCCACAGAGCCGGCAAGTTTTTGCCATCTTGTAATTGCGGCTTTAGTTCGAGAGTAGCATAGGAAATGCAGGGGCACACAGGAAAACCTTTCCATTTTTGATAATGATGCCGGCAAACGTCTCATATATGTAGTATACACATACGATAAAAATCCAGCAAAATGAGATTTTCATAATAAATTGCATAAAATTCTCGGCAAGTCGTTAAAGTTTCTTCTTCGTCGTGGATAATAAACTTTGAGGCGAATGAATCAGCGGCGGAAGGGTGAGGGAGAAGCGTGGAGAGGAAAACTTAAAACTGTTTTACACACTGATTTTCATAAAGTTTTGCAATGACTGGAACATCTCTGAATTGTCATCATAATGGAGGACTTTCCCTAACTAAATAGATGGGATGGAAGGTATGTACCCAAAGAGAGAGAAAGAGAGAGAGAGAGAATAAGAATAAGAGTGTGACCCCAATGGGCAACATAACATAACTGGGAACAAATTGGACAACATACGGCATTTTCGTCTTATGAATGGATCAAATGAGGAAATCAGCGTTTAAGCCTTGAAGCGTAAATCCTTTGCCGTAAAAGATACAAGAATGTTTAAATTATGTAAATTATTATTTTACTCCTTGTCTTCTCGGTCTTATTCTTTTGGATTGCTGTGTAGATTTAGGATTCAGCGGGATATAGCCGTACATATAATTAACCTAATAGAAAGTCTGTTTATATATGGAAAAGCTTTCTCAGAGAAAGCCCATATCCCACTATTTCTTTCCCCAATGATAATAAGCTCTTTGCCTTGTATGTGAAGCTGTGTGTGTAACGATCCCATTAAAAACCGGTCCCTTGCGCAGATAAAGGAACACACAACTTTTCGGCTTAAGATATAATGACATAAATTAGAGCCCCGGATGTTATTCTCGGGGTTCTGTACATACACTCCCAACACCGGCAAACACTCAGGTCGACGGGGAAACCATTGGAGAATTGTGTTGGTATTTTGCTAATTTATTTCTACATATAAGTTTTAAATATTGTTAAAACTAAGATTTTAGTTTTATCAATAGTTTGTATATATGTTAGTTTTTATGTATAAATTCTGGTCAGTTGTTGTTTATGAGCCTAAAGAAGGACACGGTTGATGTCTGAAGCTTGCGAACAAATAAAATGCTAATTGCATGTATGTTATAATTCCACGTAAATAACCATATAAAAATGGATAATCACATTTAAATTGTGGAATAAGCGAATATTGATTTTGCATTGGGAAGAAGTGCAGGATGCACTTTTTTATGAATTAGTTGCCACTTCCTGACTGATTATCCTCAAAGATGGAGAGCAAGCTCTTGGTTTTTAATTTTCTCATGAGTAAATATTCGGCTAATTCGTCCAGTTTTGATTACATCAGTATTGAGTTTGGCAGTGCTTAGGAGCATTTAAGTTTTTACGGAGTTTGTGAATTACACATTAAATTAATATGGACGTAAAGATTAAGGAAAGTTGAGGCTCGTAAGTGAAATCGGATAGAGTCCTACAAGGATGTTCCTCTGTATAAATATATCGCAGCATATAACGAAGATTTTGGTGTGGTATAATATAGGCATACATCCCATACATAGCCATACGTACCAAATCTAGTTATGTATACTTAACACATATGTATGTGTATCTCGCTCCATTGGCGTTGACTACGTCCTTGAGACATGCCTGGTCCTTGCAGCCTTCGGTGAAGTTCCCTTGTAAAAATGCACCGCTCACAACTCGTAAAAGTCAGGGAAGGAGTAGTTGCAGGCGGAATACAAATTAGAGAAATATTTATACCTGATAGTAGCATATACGGTCATACAGGGATATTTGTGAATTAACTGAGCGGGTAATACGCTCACCGCCGTAAGTTTTCCAGTGGCTCGGCCTTTAATATTTTATGGACAGTCGTAGAAATGTAGCTATACTCACATAGACAAATATATGTCTACATATTTAGTATTTAATTTAGTAATATAAGTTTCTACTTGAGTTTTTACTCTTACACATACTTGCATAAGTGCTTGTCTTCGGACGAGTCAGCTTAAGTTGGACTCAATGGGTCGTGGGTAGGGAAGCAGTCAACAGATTTTAAGGGAACGAATGTAGGTCGGAAAAAGGCAGTGACTGGATTAAGCTTCCGTTTTACGTACTTAATTCCGCCTTGCATATTGAGCCCCGTCACTTTCTTAACTCCCCTCTACCAAGATTAGCTTGTCTTGCGGAACTCACGGTGGCGTAAAAGTTCATTTCTTTTTGGAAACTAATTACAAGCTATTATTTTTGGTGTTCTCTCTTCATTTTCATTGTGACAGTCTAGGCAAGTTTAAATCCCCTTTTCTGTCATTCCACTCTTCTTGTGTTGCAGTTAAAAAGAAGTTTTCTAGCATTTATTACTTGAATTTGTGTGCTTGTAGTATTTTTTACTTACTTGTATACTTACATGTTGTATGTAGCTGCATTTACCACATAAATCTGTGTATGTGGACATACTTAACGTACTTGCACTTATTTCTTTATACAGCTTTTGCCACTTAAATCCATATACCCACACAGTGGTTATGTGTACTTTACCCCTATATTTATAAGTGAGTAGAATAATTCAGTTAAAGACCTGTATGAACACGGGCAAGTTATATGTATACATACAGAAAAGGATATTCTAGTGGTCTTCCTCTTTTCAAAGTTTGTTTTTTTCCCTCGGAGTGGAAATTAATGGAAGTTATCTCGCTTATGGTTGACATTCAGTGGCATTCGGATGGCGAGACCGGGCCCGAACGTGAGAGGAGGACAGCAAGGTTTCATTGTAATACATTTGGCTTGTTTGGCTCTCATGGGCTCCCACTGTGGAAGATACAAAAGTAAGAGGGTCAAGGTGTTGTGCCCTGCCAAAAGTTTTTCTTCATTATTAGCCCCATGATTTTAAAAGCCGAGGGAGAATCATTAGGGTATTTTTCTTATATGCCCTGGTTTGTTTGTAGTACTTCGGGATTACGACCCACGCGATCTTCCCCCAATATATGAAGGATTAGCCCTGAGACAGTCCGTTTGTGTGTAGACGACATTGTGCGAGACTCGTTTCCATTCCTTTCGCATTCACCGATGTACTTGTTGTATAGGGGAAGGAAAGTTTAAAAATTACGCAATAAAAATGGACTCTGTGATCTCGGCCTTGTACTAAACTTTGGATCATCATTCTCCTTCCTCCGCTTACTTGCTCTCATTTTCTCTCTCGCTCTCTCCCTCTCACTTCCGTTGCTCCAGTAAAAATCATTTTCTCAACAGAAATTTATTGTCAGATTTTATTGTCCTGTAATGTTCAATCAAGCTTATGTCTTCACAGTAGAGATATGTATAGAGGTATCTATATAATGTAAGCCAGGCGTCAAGCCTTCAAGACAGCGAAGACAGTCGATCCTTTATAGGGTTGTTGCGTTGTCTTGAATGCTCAAAAGCCTTATAGATTGTGTATCGTCGGTTTTAGGTTGTCTCTTCCTTTAAGTCCGTTTAAGTGCCTGAAAGGTTGTGTTGCTGCTTTTTAAACAGCATCATGTAGTTGAGAGTAGGAAATTTGTGCAGAGTCCATATTCATCATTAGCCATATTTCAAGCTCATCAACAGAAGTCTTAAATAAATGTTAATATCTACGAAGGCGCGAGGGTAGTAAAACTGATAACGACGGTGTGTCTTCAGTGAGGAATTAATGGGGAAATTTCTAGTTATAATTTAAAGGCACGCGTTCTCCAAGACTCGATAGTTGAGATAAATGAGGGCATTAAATAACAACAGAGCAAATTGCTGGAGGAGGAAAATGACAGAGAGGTAGCCTGACACCACACCACTCCGCATGCAGGAAGGGAACTAAACGTCGAAAGTAACAAGAGTGGAGACGTGAGCAAGGTTCATTAACATTAATTGGGTTAATTTAATCGACACGGGTGCTTGTCATCATTAGTAGTAGTAGCACTAGCTCTGGTGGGGATGGGTATTCATTTTGTCTTGCCTTCTCCTCCATTACTGGAATATTTGTCTACGTACATGTCTTATTTTTTCATCTTCTTGTCTCATTCATCTCTCTCCCACACAACCACACTATCCCTTCAACACATTTACGGATTTTCTTCGTGGACAGGTGGTAAATCCAGGAATTCTTTCCATGCCAGAAATTACGTCCACGGCTGGATTGTAGATGTCAAAAGTTTTTCGACGCCTTTAATTCCAACTGTTCTGGAAGATTACGTTCAAAAAGTTTTGAAGGTTCAGAATTAACGTCTATAATAAAGATTGTAGAAACACTTTTCTGGGTCCTGGAAATCGACATTGATAATTTTACGTATACAATGACAAATATTCTATATAATAGTATCTACATTAGTTTACCAGTGAAAATGTTTTGTACAAAAAATGTGTAAATTTGATACTTATTTGACAAACTCTAATATAAAAGCATTTTATCAGTTTATTAGTCTTGAATCCCAGTGGGCACCGATTTTCCGATTAATTTCAATACTTTTATCATATGGATCGAATTCATTAGAAGAGTTTTTTTCCGCGTATTACTACTGTGCTCAAATTCCATAACTCAGCCACTACTAATTAATGATACTCCGACTCTTATCCATCAAGTAATAATACTTTCATAAATGAACAGCACAAAGCCTTGCCTGTAGTAAGTACTAATTTAGTATCAGCCTACTAATCAATTAGATTATGTACGCTGAGGTCTTTTTATGGTGCTTTCAGCAGTGTCGTTTCTAAATTCATTTTCTTAATTCATTCGACTTTCCAGAGGATCTTTGGGATGCCGGAGATTTAGGTCCGAATTCACAAAAAATGTTTCACTCAATCTCAAACTCAGTCTCATGTGAGTGCGAATCGTGAGTTCAGGAGAAATTCGGCTCAGAAATTCCTCCCTCACTACTCATCTTCACGTAAGGATGGATTTTTCCATTGGTAGACGCAAACATTTCAAAAATTGAGGACCACTCACACTCAGATCAATTGTTTTGAAGAAATATCCAGCAATTTTAAAATTCAATTTTTTCCAATTTTAATTTTTTTACATTGAAACAAATGGGTGAGGAGAGGTTTGAGAGACGAAATTCGATGCCTTAAACCGTTTCTCATTTTGATGAGTTCACTTACTGATTTGAGGAATTATGAATATGAAATCGACACTCGTCCTCAAAATTGTGGGAGTTGAGGACGGATATGAGTTTGAGTGACATTTTGCGAATTCGGGCCTTACTGTAGGGGCAAAGCAGTAATGAATCAGCTTTACAAGCGTCGGTGTAAGTGGCAGAAACGAATTGATTACAGGAATAAAAGTTCAAAATTGAATTAAAAACTATCAACTCCGGGGAGTATGATGTATACAGACATGGTATTATTCTTATGTACCATGTAAACTAACAATAAGATATAGTTTTCGGTACAGTCAAACCGAAGACATACGTAATATTTGTACAATCTAAGTAGAGGCATTTATGCTGGCTACATTCTTTGGCTGAGCTTGTGGACAGGAATGTTGCTTTTGCCCAAAGGAAAAAAACATACACGGATCTTATCTCTTAAAAACATAGTCGTCCATTTTATGTTATTTTCGTGATTCTCTGAGTACCGAGAAAAGAAAGATTTTCACGGAAGTTTAATCTTATCCTCTTACCCCGGATTTATATATCTATTCATGGGAGTACATCCCGGGGCTAAGACGCTTCGTCGAAGTCTTATTGTATGTCAGACAGTGCTTACCTCATCATGCATAAGTATTCCCAATGCGATGCCTGATTTGGGCAAAACTTTTACCGCACTTGTGAGTTTCTCTTGGTTGATTAAATGTAGTGTAAACATGTGATACCACATGTGTTGAGTGTGTTTATGTACGTATCTATTCATGTGAGGTGTTCTTGTTCGGGGAATAAAGATATGCGCGTATATGCATGTAGGAGTAGTTTTCTTTGTTATATTCATTGAAGATTGTCTCTTAGAAGATTTTTCATTTATACGTACAGACCTAAGGAAGCGTATACTGAGCTGTATACAGGTATGCTGTATTTTACGTAGAGTCCATTTACATATAATGAACATACTATGCTCACAGAGAGACTTGTATTTGAGTTTGAATTTGTCTCTTCCCTAATGTAATCAAGTGTTCCTGAACCTTTCTCTATGTTGCTGAAGTGCCGTGAGTTGCAAGGGCGTCCTGAAGCATATAATTGGAAAATTTAATTTGCTTATTCTATCCACTCTACCACAATAATGCGTTGAACTTTAGGGAAAGCAAACAGTAACCTGTAAATTAATTGGCGACACCAATAGTTCTTATAGTACAGGCTTTAGTAGCATTGAGGTTCTGTGTAAAATCATATCAGAATTTCCATTGGCTGGAATTACATATAGGATTACTTATTGTTAGACTTGGATTCCTTTTTCTGCAAAAAACTCCCTATTAGCCGTATCTAGTCATATGAATGTGCCAAGTCAAGGCTACATTCCAAGTCATCGATAATGCATGAGGTTAGTGACTGGAACTAATCCGCGTTAACACAGTTTGGCACCACATGAATTTTTGACAATCCTCGGTGAATTCATGATTAAGTGATTAACATGAATTGAGCATTTCCACGTTTTTTCTGATACTATTAGGACAAGTTGATGTAGAAATCTCCTTATGATACTTATTTATTATTCTAGGCTCTTAAGTGTAGTTCCGTAGCTTCGGAGAATAAATGTACTTCGGCACCAGCTTCCTATTATAAGTGGCAGCGTACCTTGATACCCTTATACCCAACGTCTGGTTACATTCTAATAATTATGCATAATTGAGTTAATTTTCAAGACATTGAAAAAAGGGCTGGAGTTGGTTTCCACATAATTTTATCTCCAAAAAGACAAAGTTCGTGTGGAGGTTGGAAAGGCTAAAGTTGAAGGTTGTGAGGATGGGAGCTCGGATGGAATACAGTTTCTTTGATGCCACATGTTTTCATTGGTTTGGATGATTTTAGTAGTGTTGAAAATATAAGTAAGAATGAGATGGGTAACGTTGTTGAAAGTAGCTTTTTATGTATCCAAACCATCAAGTACGTTGCAAGAATGCATGAATATGATGACATAATTTAACAAAGAGTTCTTGTTTATACCAGGTCTGTATCTGTAGCAGATAGATACTTAAGCATCATACTTGAGCCATCATAAGAACCATATATTTAACCATTAAGAGGAAACTTTATACGTAACAGTGAAAAAGAAAACCTTATATTTAGCATTCGAAGAGAGATAATTGTGCATAGAAGAGTGGCATGGGTATAAAGGATGGAATCTGTTGGTGGTCAGAATGTTGATTAAGCCACCATCCGGGTAGTCGTTACAGAAACAACATCGACCAGTACATAGTTGCCCAGAATCCGCTTGTTCTCGTGTTCCATTTTGCATGAAGTTAGTCGTCGGAGTGGAGGGAAAAGGACATTTTATTAAATCGATTTCTTCCTCCTGTTTACCCAGATTCTGGCAAGGGTTGAAGGGAAAACAGCGGAGCTCGAAATTTCAAAGTCATCAAAGGTAAGGCTGCCTTGTAAATCAAGACAGGGGATATTGAGACTGCATGGAGTTTACTTATATGTACCTAGTTAGTTCATAGTTCATACGCCTAGCAACTACAGATTTAACGCCCAGTTCCACCGGCATGTCAAGTTAGTTTATAATCCTGGAGTTATATGAAGTACTACTAGTAACTACTAGTATGTGATATAACATCAGTTAAAGAGCAGTTTCAGGAGTTTATAACAGAAATTTGGTATAGTTTATAGCCCGAGATGCAATATTATGTAGTTCAGAAGTATATGGACATGTAGAAATACACGCATTTGTTGTGTGTATTTATCCAAAAGTCTACACAAAAGTGCGTAAAGTATAAGAAATTGGTGTGCAACACATTACAAGTGAATCTTCACACATAAAAATAGAAACGTACTTTGAAAACTGAATCGTAGAACACAAGAAATAGTACAGAAGTATGAGGTAGTGCAGGTCTGCAGGACCTCCGGAGGTCCTCCGAAATAGTATTGAAATGTTTTACAGGCTTGTTCAAATGGATGCGGTAGGGATTTGATTATATATACAAAACCCTATTAGATGGATTAAGCTAGTAGCACAGTCGGAAGGTGCATTCCGTTAATCTGAACGAAATGATATGAAGGGCCGAGGATATTGGCAAGTTCGCGAAATACATACACGCGGACTCGCAGACATGGAGGAGGAGAATGGGAATGATGTCTGCTATGAGTGTGCATATGCTGGGTAGTTAAGAGGAAACGGGGCACAATAACAGTAGACGTTTGTCATCGAGGAGTATCGCATATGAGCTTGATAGTATCAAGTGTTGTCACCACGTCCTCGCTCTCGGATAATACACTTCCGATGCACAACAGTCACCAAGTTTGCCTCTCAGTATGATCGTTGCTAATATTTATGAGAACAACAGTGCCAGATGTTACCTTTCGTCTCCTCTCTTTTACCTATACAACCGTGCTTTGCAGAACAATCCGGGACCAGGACTAATGCTCTATTAACGACACCTCTAGCACCATTCTTTTGTCGCATGATTTCCTTAAATCAACTGAACCGCCTACACTCACTTCATCCGAAACTCAAAGGTAAACTGGGATTGGAGCCTCACTTTTCACTACAGACTCCTGCTGTAATTAATAGCGGCAGTCGGTTCGATTCACCGGAAATAAATATTCCCGTTTCAAGGGCTTAACTTGATGAATGTCCTCATTGTGGAATTAAAACCCTCGGCACGGCTTATCTTATAACCTTCTCGTCCAGAGTATTACTTGGGTCATTGTTTAAACATACAAGTCATAGGGAAATAGCTATAGTTCCATAGTTTTGGTCATCCCGAAGTGGGAATACATAAGTTTAATGGGTACATAAAGCCTTAATTTGCATTAGCTTCGCCGAACATACATACAATTCTACATTATTTGTAATATTCTATGTAATTTGACAATAATTCCCTTATCATTGGAAAGTTGCTTTTTGTGAAGAGCTTAAAAAAGTTATATGCCGGTATTTAAAAATCGCCCGTTTCTGAAATTACATAGCATGCTGTATCCTGTATCAAGCATCTATATCTGCGTTCACTCGCCCTTACAAAAGAGACTTTCGAATATCTCCCGAACCATTCAACCCGGCCCTTAAAGACTTAAAGTCGATGTTACGCCAATGTACATCTACAATAATTTTTCTGGTCTAATTATCCTTAAGGTTCACGAATATTTACAAAATTCAACTTTTTGACGGTGTTGCTAGCATAATCCTCAGTTAATTACCATTTAATTAACATTAGGAAAATTTAAGTAACTTCCGTTCGAACGATTTTTTTCCAAAATTTGCAACAATTAGTGGACGAGTATTGTCACTTAATATAAAAATAATTAGACTGGAATCTCGAAGGGTTCACTAGCTACAATGAATCAAACATTGGGGTGAATATAGCAAAAATGCAAATGATGTACATACAGATGTTTGAAAAATATTGGAAACCTTATTTCTTTCTCTCAGATGGCGTATTGCTAAGACAAGTGGAATACAAACAAATGCAACATACTTCAAGTAGATTTGTTGTCTACCTTAACTTAATAATATATACAGATGCTTCTTCGAATCTGCATTAAACAATTATGTATTTTTAAATTTGGAAAAATTCTTAGCTAATGGAGGCTATCGAAATTATTTCAATCATACGAATTCATAATTCCGTAATTTTTATGATCCTTTGTCGTTTGCCAAAAGACACGTAACATATTTGATTAGTTTAAAACATTTAAAATTAAATCGCTGCGATGCTATAATGTCAAATGTCAATAGTTTATGCTGAATATTTAATATACAGATATAGGCAAGGTTCACAATTTGAGCTGTTTTAAATGTTCCGTGACCTGTGACCTGAAAATAAAACAAAGTGTAATTTTGAAAACTTCCTTCAATCCCTTAATGATTTCGCGAAACGAAGGTTTTTTTGTACATTTCATAGAAATCTATCAGTTTGCAGTTTGACCGGGGTTAAATATTCGGTGACCCAGCGGTCATGATTTTTAGAAAACTTCCCATTTAGCATCCTATTGATTTGTTGAAAGGAAGGTTTCCTGAAAATGTCATTGAAATTGGCAAAGGTTTGCAGTTTAACATGGGTTAAATGTCAACTGCCCGGGAGGTCAAACTGTCTGAAGTTTTTAAAAATTGCCAAATCAACCTCTTCCTGAAAGTTTCGTTGAAATTGGTAACGGATTGCAGTTTGACCTGGGTACAATGTCAACTGCCCGGGAGGTCATACCACTTAGGCGATTGCCATGAAGCTCTCGCGTTCGCAAGTACACTTTAGACCCTTTCATTTGACACCAAAACTATTAAAATCGGATAGGCGGTTAAGGAGAAGATACGGACCAAAGCTAGCGTTACGAACACATTAAAATATTAATATAGTAAGGATGAAACAAAATATAACCAAAAATGTTAAAACAGAAAAGCCGCCCTTAGGAGGAGATATGGAAAGCATAAAAACATTACAAACATGTTAAAATAGATTAACATAATAGAAGAAGAAATTAAAAGAAATTTTTACACATAAGTTACTCTCGGGATACTAGCCATTTTTTGTACTGAATGAGAAATAACGTGTAAATCAAGTCAGTGAATTTAATTGAAGAAATATATACTTATTTGAAAAAATATAAGCAAAATTTAATATGCCAACTTGCGCATGACAAAAGAATATAACTACGAAGCTTGTCTATCAACTAGAACTATTCTATGTGGTTTCGGCACAAGTACTATAGAATAATAAGCTTCGATTTTCGGCTTCGGCTCTCCATCAACGGTCTTGACTTGAAAGGCTTGAAATAAGTTTGTCATGAATAAGAAAAGCTCATCCTTGGCAAGGGTTTCCCCAAGACAGACTCGTTTTCCAATTGAAAATGGAATAAAGGCTTCATGCCGAACTAGAGTTTTGCCATCTGGAGCTAGAAATCTTTCAGGTCGGAAATTTTCCGGATCTCCCCAAGCTCCTTCGTCTCGACAGGCACTGTAAAGATTTCCGGTCACCAATGCACCTTTCGGAATGGTAAAACCTTGGAACTGAACTTCTTCGTGAGTGTGATGAGGAGCAAGGGGGACAAGTGATGCAAAGCGCTGGATTTCCATGATGCAGGCTTCAGTGTAGGGCATTCTGTAATTATTTGAGAATGTAATTTGTTAGATTTGAATAAGTTTTAAGCTACTTTAAATCAAATTAAAAGTTTTTTCAGTAATTTACTTTGGTCGATCGCTCAGTGACACATTCCGAGAATTTCCGACAACTCTATTTATTTCTTCAAAGAGTTTTGCTTGCTTGTCAGGATGGAGGGCCATGATTAAAAAGGAATAAGTTAATGTTGTGCTCGTGGTTTCAGCACCGGCAGCAAACATATCAAGTAATAAAACTTTAAGCTGAAGATCTAAAGCGTAAACCAAATGTACATACATATATTAAAAGAATTGAAAATAAAATTATAAAATTAAGTAGCTTTAAAACTATAGCCTTACATCCTTCTTCTTTGTAGAATGTTGAGCTCTCATCCGTTGTTTTTCTGATTTCATTTAAATAAATGTCAATAAAATCCCTAGGTGCATCTTCCTGCAGCGTGTCTTCATGAAGCTTGATGATTTCGCCGATGAGTTCGTAAGTTCCATTAAAAAAGTCTCTACTCTTTGTTGGAAACACTGACGGGAAGGTCATTCGTAGCCACTGGACAAATGGGAAGTATTGTGCTAATGTCTGGCTCAATGGCCTCTCAGTGATTGCCCTGCAATATCAAATGAATGTATATTAATAATAATAACTGTTATATACACTTATGAAGCATTTCAGGTGAAACTTACTCGGTCAAAGTCTTGATCAAGTTATTCAACCGAGGATCATCATGACTGAATCTCTCCCCTGATAAAATTGACCACAAAGCATTGAGGACTGCAAGGTTGAATTTATTTTGAGAACTAATAGGTTCATTAGTTTGCTTCCTAAATGCGGCCACTAGCTCTTTGACTTCTTCTAAAATTGCCGTTTCCATGGACTTCTTTCCGAATCCGAAGTCTCGGAGGTTTTTTAAAGCAAATCTCCTCTGTTCTGACCACACATGACCTTCTGCCATTAAAACTCCTCGATTGGCTCCCAAGCAACGCTCTTTCTGCACGTCAGATATGGGACGACCGGAGAATAAATTGTTTGAAAAAGCTTCCCGAATATGTTTGTAATTGTTGAGGACGACGACCCTACGGATAAAAACATTGCGTTAAATTCTGCTTATCTGCTGTATTTGCAGATTACTGTCTGCTTTTCGTTCCTTTAATGATGTTAATTTCTTGTCATTTATCAAAATAGTAATTATGCTTACGGTCGTTTTCCGAAATGCAACCCAACTATATCGCCATACTTCTTCGATAATTTCATAAAGAACGTGTGTGGTGGCCGTTCCACTTGAAACAAATTTCCGACGATTGGGAAACCACGGGGACCTGTAAATAAATCAAATGAAAAATACAGAATTTCAATAAACTACGGCGACACTCCTTAGAAATAAAAATTAGGGAAAAGCCAAACTTACCCGGTGGGTAATTCTTAGGCCGACGTGTTATGTAAACGTATAGCCCAACTAAAAATGTCGCTGCTAAGACAAGAAATTCTACGGACGCCATTTTTGTTGATAAATTGTAAACAATATTTACAAATTATATACAGAAATAGTGTGTAGTAAAATCTCGGATTATCCAACGACACTATTGTCGAGTATTTAAATTTAATCTTTTGCCTTCTCGGAGTATGACAGCCTTTGCTGTCCAAGTGTGATTGAGATGAGAAGGGCTTTTTCGCACTACAAATTCATTTGTAATATAACTTTATTAACGTCTTTCTCGCTCACACTCCAAATCAAGTCTCCTTCATTCTTTCATTTTCAACATAATAATCAGTCAAACATTTAAACATCCAATCAATTCATATTTTAAAACAACTTTTTTAATTTCTAATAATGCATCAACAAATAATAATTTTATGCTTCAGTTTGCTCGGCAACACATGTGTTAAATAGTCGATTGTGTATACAAAATAGGCTAATAGCCGTTATTAATTTCAAAATAAGGCATATGGGTGTCCCAAAACCAAGACACTTATTAGAAGTTGGCCATACATCACTATCTGTATAGTTGGGCCCTTTGAATGAGACAATTGTTCCAAAATCATGTATAAATTATGACCAGAATTAAATGGTGTCAACATAAAAATATTAATAATTAAAACTGGCTTATAGTAAAGAGTGAACCGGATTTAAAATTGCATTCCTCCATTTTATCTAATCATTTGTTAAATATGCTCCTAACATATTATAAAATAAACTCCCCAATTTATTTTAGTATAATTAATGATAGGTAAGTATTTAATTCAGAAGAAGCAGATCAAACGTTTCATGTTTTTCAGGCATCAGAGTACAAAGCTCGAAGTTCCCACGTGTCTTGGAAGAAAGTTAGTGGTTGGACGGGGAATGGGATGGCATGACTGTAATTGCGGGAAGAAAAGCCAACTTGGCCGATTCTTAGATTTTAAGAGGAAAGAACGGAAAGATACAGCAAAACAAGATACAACACAACTCCAATCCAATCCCAATCCAACTCCAAAAGTCCAAATCCAAAAGACTCCAACTCAATAAATGCAGATTGCAGATATAACAGCAGATGAGCTCAATACAAAATTCATACTAAAAAAAATATTCTACGTCAGTTAACTCCCCCGCACATTCCTCATTATCACCGTTCTGCAGTGTTGAGGTTGAGATTTGAGATGAGTAATCCTATTCACTTGTAATTGTAATTTGTGCATTAAAGTTGCGTGAACAAAGATTGATTGATGTGTGTGTGGGTTGGTTGTTTGGTGTATTTTTACGGTTTAGAGATTAACTATGCTTCACTTGTCATTTAGTTCTGCGGTGCTGTACAACATATAGAACATCAACAAAAACAAGTGCAACTGATTTGTGGTATTTAATATTTTTACTACTGTTGACTGTCTAATTGCCAATTGTATATTGTGTTCCTATTGTATATTATACACAAACTTTTGTTGGGGAATTCTGTTAATTGTCTTTGACGTCACCACTACAATTATTTATGGTTGCGGCTTCAAGATAAGCTGTCGTTAGTCTGGACCTGGGAACTATGGAGGAATCTAAGCAACAGAGAGTAAGTTTAAATTAAATTAAAAAATTCATTCGAGTTAAAAAATTATTTTTTTAAATAAAAAATTACATGATATTAATGTATTGTATGTGGAGTTAAATTGTATTATTTATTTTTCACATTTAAAAATTGTCCTGTTTAAATAATTTTATTGTTTTTGTACTATGCAAATACATATGTCAATAATTGAAATATAGAGTAACATAGGTTCTGAACTTCATACAATGTTTTAATATGTATATTAACTAATTTCCTGGTTTATTCTCATCTGTTACAGTTTCTGATAGAGATCCTCTCGGACAATAACATCCTAACACGTGGAGTGGTGGATCTGTCCGAGACTATTTACAATGCGGAAACGTTGGCTAAAGCGTATATGGTAAGTGATGATGATGATTGTGAATCACAATCACAAAGAATTTTAATGCAGTCACTCTCAATTTAGAATAATATTGTAATTTTGTGATTGTATTCAAAAAAATTCTTGGAGTTATCATCGGTGATGATGCAATCCTGCAATGTGACGCAGGAACAAAGATTATACCTGTGCTCCATCATAATAAAGTTCAAATAATAGATTATTATTATCTTTTTTAGTGGAAAAGCCAAAGTTTAAGTTATTTGGTCTAAAGGGCTTAACTTATCATCAATTTATCGTGGATTATTTAGGAAAAGCTGCTCTCAACTGCTTCCTACTACTCGACAATCAACAACTGCTGTGGATCAATAACTCCGAATTTGTCATTGTCTGATCTGGGGTACAAGGAGGGTCTGAAATATTTGTGCATCTCTCTTTCTCGAGGTTTGGTGACTTTTTTTGAAAGATTTGTAGCACCATTCAAGGGGAGTATTTTTTCTGAATGCATTACTTATAAGAGGTACAATTGTGTTTTATTTTTCAGATGTGGACAGCAAGAGCGAGTCGGTCAAAACATTCAAGGAGATATGTGGTCAGTACATAACGTACTCCGTGCCGGCCTATGTTCCAACGGTTTTGTTGATGCTGTGCATTGCAACTTACAAGCCTATGCCTGAAGAGGTTGGAATTCCATTCGGCTCGTGTAATTTTTTGTAAAAGCTTTTTAGTGCTGGCTGTAATTTTATAAATAATATTGCTGCAAGCAGTGATACTGATACAAAATTCAAATTTTGTGAGTAAGTACAATAAAAAATAAAATTATGTAATTTCTTTGTGTGTATAGGTTTGCTTTGCACAAATCGGGTGTTTGAGCCTGGACAGTCCGTGGACAGAAAGAACTCTTGCCTTCAATTTTGTCCCACAATCTCCTGCGGCCATAAATACAACGTTCATACTTACGTCACGGTAATTTACAGAGTATCCCTATATTTGCTTTATTATTGTGTGGGCAATCACAAGTGATAAAGCGTTGCTGCCGTTACATTGTGTTTTCAATTAGTATTTACCCTCACGGTAGAATTTAAAATATTTGTTCCTTCCATGTAATAAAATGATGAGAGTAAAATACCGCAAATAATATTTATTAACTTTAAAAGTGTGAAAAAAATATGTTATGTACACATAATAAGCTAATCTGTTTAAAAATTGCAGGGAACATCAGAACGGGTATCGGTTTCCTGCTATGACGAAAGATCCGGATGTTTCTGAATTTGATTGGAGCAAAGATCTTAATATCATCGTGCACGGTTTTACGGATAATACAACTACCTGGGTTCGCAACATGGCATCTTCATTCATTACATCTGTAAGCAATCATCTAGAGATTTTAGGATTCGTTGGTGTTTTCTTTCTTGATCTACATACTGTATACATTTGATGGTTATTTTGAGCATTAATCATTGTTTTTATATTTAAATTCAACATAAATGTAGGAGGATATTAACGTTCTGGCTGTTGACTGGTCGACCGGATCTGATATGTACTACCCTCAGTCGGTTGCGAACGCTAGAATTGTGGCTGCACAAATTGTGTTGTAAGTGTTTGCTGCTACTCACAGTAATTATTACTACTTACTACATGTTTCGAGATTAGGCTTTGATTGTAATTTTTATATACAATTTTTGCTAACCATCAACAGGTTCCTAGAATACCTAACCGAGAGCAAAGGGGAAACGCTTGGAGACATTCACATAATTGGACACAGTTTAGGTGCTCATATTGCGGGTTATATTGGCAAGCGTATACCTGGTGTTGCTAAGATTACAGGTACTTTAGTTTGTACTGTATCAGAACAAAGTCCTTCAGTAGTACCATTTTTATCAACGAGTTACTTATGAAGTCCATCATAATTTTATACCCGTACATAGGTCTTGATCCTGCAGCCCCATTGTTCGATGGATTTCACCCAGAATTAAGACTTTACGAAAAAGATGCCAAAGAAGTTGTAGTGCTGCACACTAATATCGCGCCTCTTGGTTTTGGCATTCGTGATCCTATTGGAACAACTGATATTTATGTTAACGATGGACAAGATCAATTCGGCTGCATACCAATGTTCGATTTACTTCTAAGTCCACCTACTATGGAAAGATTACAAGGTTGGATCTTAAAACCAGTCGGATTTATATTACTTGTAAGTTTAACATGTATAGATAGATCTATGGTTTCTATAACAAATTTCTGATTGACAGGAATGCGGGAAAACATTGCTTGCAGTCACAGAAGGTCATACGAAATTTTTAATGAAGTTGTGATAAGTCGGCATCCACTTAAAGCATACCCTTGTGATTCTTGGGGCACAGTCGAAAGGTAAAAACAACTGCCCTCCCTGTATTCGAATTTAAACATAATTATTCATATTGATTGCAAATAACATGACTTTTTTAAAATAGTGAGTCGTGCGTATCCCTTTGTGAAGAAAATGACAACTGCCATAGTATTAATCGAAGTCCTGGGAACTACGGCGAACATAAATTGTTTTACCTACCGACTGGGCAGAGTTATCCTTATTGTGGTAAGAACTAAGAACGGAATAGATTATTACTTCTACTTCCTTCTATGTAAGCAATGTAGGACAAAAATTCATAATATAGGAAGTTTTAATATGTGGTGTTTATTTCTAACAGTTGCACATGTCAAAATAGAAGCAAAGACTTGTCCAAATCAGAAGCCTTTATTCAATGTTAAATTGGAGTCCAGTTTTACAAATACGATCTCAATGTAAGTTGCAAACTTAGTGAGATTTGTATTGCATTGAAATTAATAATTGGATGACATAATTGGCATAAATCTTTATATTTGGATTAAGTCTTTATTTTAAATATTTTTTATAGGCAC